>NXFV01001721.1:0-19934 GCA_002803225.1 Gamarada debralockiae
TTAGCTAGGGCCCTTTGCTCTCGTAGCATAGTTTTTCGAAGTTCTAGTAGTTTAGGGTTTCACTAGGGTTTAGCCCTAGCATTAGGCTTACTAGTAGGTATACTAGCTAGGGCTGCTTTCTGGATGGATTCGGTGAGCTCTAGGGCAGCTGAGTCTAGGAGCGTCCTTAAAGTCTCAAACTGGCCATTTAAGAGCTTTAAGGATTTTTCACTAGTTACTAGTTCTAAATACTCTGGGGAGTTGAGTACAGTACTAGTTGCTATGTATGACCGTAGGGAGGCTGTAAATAGGTCCTAGTTGGCTAGTGTTGTATTGTACCTAGTGGTTTGCTGAAGTGGGTTGTCAACTAGGTCAGGGCCTAGGGAGCCGGAAACTGTGAAAAGGATGCCGTAGTAGATTGATTGATTGATTGATTGATTGATCCTTTTAACGTCCTGTGTGAGTCGAAGACTATAGTAGGACGGTTGGTTTTTTAGGCCAACTAGTCTAGTAATACAGTATATGAAAATACAAACAAGCTAGGGAAGTAGTCAATTTGTTCCAAGGGACATTGAGGGTCTAGCCCTAGTGTAAATAAAGGAAATGAAAGTGTGTACTAGGGTTTTTAGGCCGCTAGTTCGTCCGAGTCGTCCTCCACTAGCTCTTCTCGCTCTTCTTCCTCCTGCCTAGCCAAGTGCCACTTCCTAGTAGCGATTCTAGTCTCTTTTAAGAAGCCTAGAGTCTTCTCAATACTAGTTTTCGTATGTAACAGGAGCTATAGGTCAAGCCTAGTACCTTGTAATTTATCTTATAGCTTCTTCCTAGCTACTTTTAGCTCCTTACAGCTAAGTAGCAGGTGCTTAGTTGTCTCCTTCTTGCCACAACGATATAGATCGTTAAGCGAGTACCCTAGTCAATATAAGTACGACTTTAGGTAGCCATGACCTAGCTTTAGCTAGTAGAACGCGCTCGCTAGCTCTCGCTTAGTCCCAGGGGGTAGTTAGATTTTAGTGCGTAACTTCTATGGGAACTGCTTTTTGTAGCTAGTTGGGTTTTAATTGGGTTATAAGTCGTATTAGTCAAGTAGACTTAGCTAGTCCTCGATCTTAGCTTTCCTGATCTAGCTGCCTAGGTAGGCAAAGCTAGTTTCGTACGAGCTAGGGGCTATTATCATAGTTGCCTTAGCTAGGGAATTAGCTAGTTCGTTTCTAGGGATACTAGTATAGCCGGGGACCTATTCTAGTGCGATTAAGGCTCCTTTGCTATTAACTAGCTCTATAGCTAGACTAGTCCGAATTTGGTAGGCCTGGCCTAGGTCGTCTGAGGGGGTTTTTAGCCGAAGTAGGGCTACCTAGTTATTTGAGTAGACCTTGAAAGCTAGGCCTAATAAGGCTATATCGCTAGCGTATTCGACTGCCTAAGTAACTGCCTTTAGCTCCCTATTATAGACTAGTTGCGAAGAACTTAGGTTAGACTTGTTTTTAAAGGCAGGGGAGCTAGTAGGGCTAGGGTTGTTATCTAGTACAGCTAGGCCAACCCCTATTCCAGTTAAATTTTCGTCTGAAGTTAATAATACGTCTATATAAATCAGTAAATAGCCTAGTTGTAGGGTTAATAAGTGAGCTAGGGTAGCTTCGTCCTTTAGGAGCTCGCTTATTTCGACTATATAAGGGGTAGTCCTATTCTAGGGGGGGTACTTGAAGTAATAGATAGGTTCTAGTGAGTCTAGGTCAACTAGCCCCTAAATTGAGTTCTAAATTCGTACTAGTTAGGTAAGTCGATTTTTAAAAACTCGAATTAGCGAAGTTGTATTTTTAAGTATTTTTCTTAGTTAGTTTATAACTTTAAGGATTTTTCTTAGTTAGGTTGTATCTTTAAAGATCGAACTAGGGGAACTAGTGTATTTAAAGGTAGAGTTGATTTCTAGCCTAATTAGATGGCCAGGAGCTAGCTTTAGGGCCCTAAAAGCGTATTGTCGTATACTAGCGTTAAGTCGTATACTAGGAGGGGCTAGGGCGGCCTCTACTTTTATTAGTAAAATAAGGGCTGTTTTAAAGACCCCTAGTATTTTCTATAGGCCTAGGTTCTAAAGGGCCTATAGGGGCTTTTTGAACTAAGCTTAGCCCCTCTACTAGATAGGCGAACTGTAATTAGCTATACTAGTAACGTATACTAGGTATAGCTATTATAAGGCAAATAAGGATAGTCCTCGTCTAGAATTAGCTAGCCTAGTTATCCTTTGGAAAGTTAACCTAGCTTATAACGTACGTATTACCACGTGCTACTTAAATATAAGGCTAGAGTCGAACTAGATTCCTAGCTATCTAACGACTTCCTTAGATTATACGATTTCCTAGTTTAGTAATTATAGATTAGCTGTCTTAGCTTTCTTCGATATTATAAAGTAAATAAGCTTTGTTTTAGCTAGATCGAATTAGATTACGTCCTTAGCCCTTAGCTCGTACAGCTTAGCTACTTCTCTTTCAAGTATTTTAATATTCTTTTTTAAACTAATACTTAAGACTACTAGTATAATATCGTCGATATATAAAAGGACTTTAGTTATAATAGCTAGTCTAAGGAAGAGGCCACGAATATAGATTAGAAATAGTATAGATAATATAGGACTACCTTATAGTATTCTAGTATTAATTATATTAAATTCCTTTATCTAGCTATCGAACGAGAGCCTAAAGACCCTATTAACTAAAAAGAAAGAGACTTAGGAAATTAGACTAGTTAGTAGATATAGTTACTAAAGAATAGCTAATAGCTAATTTTTAGCCATGTGATTAAAGGCTCCTTTAACGTCTAGAAACAAGGCTATTGTTTTGTATTTCCGCTATTACTAAGTCTTAACTTCGTTCGTAAGTAGTAGAGCTATATTAATAGCCGATTTTCGTAGCCTACCTTTTATTTAGGTCGGGTATAGTATGTTCATAG
Source organism: Gamarada debralockiae (assembly GCA_002803225.1). Taxonomy (NCBI): domain Eukaryota; kingdom Fungi; phylum Ascomycota; class Leotiomycetes; order Helotiales; family Hyphodiscaceae; genus Gamarada; species Gamarada debralockiae. The sequence continues at coordinate 2,923 of NXFV01001721.1, forward strand.
TCTTAGCTAAGTAGCCTAGCCTTTAGGCTAGTATACGCTCGCTAACCTTACCTAAACAATTTAGTAGGGAGATAACTTAGTAGGCCTTTAGAGCTAAATAGTCTAGTTTTCTTAGTTTCTTTAGAATAGCCTTAGTAGCTTGTTTCTAATATCTAAGGTAATAACCTATATTTAGTAGCCTAGAATATAGCTTGAAAAAGACCTCTGGAATAGCCTAGTAGGCCTAGAGTATAATTTCCTAAGTAACTAGGTTAAGACTTAGAGTTTTACTCTTGATTTTAGTTAAACAGGCGTTCTCAAGCTCTAATTAAATAAGACTAGGCTAGTTTTAGTCGTACGGCCTATACTTATTTTAGCTAGGCTTAGGGGCTCTAGGGGGCGGCGGAAATAGCGTATTGCAGAAGGCCTTGCATTTCCTTAGAAAGCTATCGTTTTTTTAAATAAGGGGGATTTTTTTAATTAGCTTATCTTTAGTATACGATATAGCCTTAAAGATTAATTTTAGGTCTTCCTTTTCTAAGAACTAGTTCTAGTGGTCTCGCTTAGCTCGCTTAATAGCTAAAAAGTAGTTGTTTTTTACCTATAGATAGAGCTCCTTAGAAACTAAGTCCTTAGCTAGGGCCTTTTGCTTTTGTAGTATCGTTTTTCGAAGTTCTAGTAGTTTAGGGTTTTACTAGGGTTTAGCCCTAGTATTAGGCTTACTAGTAGGTATACTAGCTAGGGCTACTTTTTAGATAGATTCAGTAAGTTCTAGGGCAACTAAGTCTAGGAGCGTCCTTAAAGTCTTAAACTAGTTATTTAAGAGCTTTAAGGATTTTTATCTAAGATTACTAGTTATTAGTTCTATATACTCTGGGGAGTTGAGTATAGTACTAGTCGCTATATATAATCTTAGGGAGGCTGTAAATAGGTCCTAGTTAGCTAGGGCTATATTATACTTAACTTGTTAAAGGGGGTTATTAACTAGGTTAGTTAGGTCGAGGCCTGGGGAGCTAGAGACTATAAAAAGAATATTATAGTGGTTTAACCCTAGGTTAGGTAGGACTTACTAATCTTAAATCTTACTAGCTAGGGAGCTAATAGCTAGTATAAGGTCGAGGATGCTTTCTCTAGCTAGGTTAGGACAGAAGTATATACTAGTTTTAGGAGTATTTAAAAGCTCTAGTTCCTGGGTTTCGATCCAATTAACTAGTTGATTGGCACCTAGGGTTATATAAGCTAGGGAGTCCTACTAGGGGTAGTGTATATTAAAGTCGCCTAGTAGAATAGAGCTAGGGAGTAGTGTACGAGAGTATACAACGCGTTCTAGAGTCTAGGGGCCATTGTCTAGCTAGCTAGCTTTATTATAAATATTAAGAAGTTAGATCTTATAGTTACCTTTTATAATATCTATAATTAGTAGATCAGGGTCGGCTAGTGAAGAGCTAGCTAAGGCTACCGTAGGTTGAAAGCCCCTAGTAACGTAAGCTAGCGTCCTAGGTTATAGAGTTAGATCGGCTAGTAGGATTTGAATAAATAAAGGATGTAAAATAGACTAAGTATTCGAGTAGTCTAGCTCCTAGTTTCTAGGTATAATCTAAGGCTCTTAGACTATAACTAGGTCGATTTTGAGCTCTACTACGACTTGTAAGGCCAATTTAGTTGCTAGGGCGCTTTAGTTTAGGTTCACTTATAAGACTTTAAAGCTTATACTAATTATTAAAGAGTAGTAGTCTTCTTAGTCTTAATTATAAGTAGGGTTTTATACGACCTAAAATTAGCTGTATATACGCCCTTGCAATTAGTGTATTTAGGTACTAGATAAGGATATCTAGTACCCTTGGTGTCGCACGTGCTACACATGTGTTATTGTGTTGTATGCTTGTCTTTACAAAGCCTATAAGTAGGGGTGCATTTGCAGTAGCTATCTAGGTGACTATAGCCCTAGTATTTCTAGTACTATGTTGTAGGGGCTGTAGAATACAGCTTTTCGACTCGTACACTAGTACTAGCTATATAGAGCCTATATCGAATAGCCCTATTGGCTTTAGTAGCTATAGCGAAGGCAATTACTATTAACCTAGTATATTGATTAAGACGTTTTTTAGGTGCTATAAGCTAATACAAGGTCCCGATTGGGACTAGGTCCTTATTAAAGGTTTTTATCTCGTCGATAACTAGCTCTATACTATTAGGTATATTGAAATTAGTAGTAGGAATACTATAAAGTACTACCTTATACTAGGGTTTGTCTTTTTGAGTAGTTTGGAAAGGAGTCACGTGCTCCTAGATTGCTTGCTTTTCGAGAAGGTAGTCAGCCGAAAAGGAGCTAGTAGTAGTGACTATTTAGTTCTGGCCTAAGGATTTTAAAATAGTTATAACTATTAGTCTCTTAACCCCTTTATTTAAAAAGGCCTTATTAAATATATTCTTGATAGCTAGTGGAGAGAAGTATACTAGTCCTGTGACTTGTCCTATAATCAGGATTATTTGTTTATCCTTAAAACTAAGTCTAAAAGGTAATTCTAGATAAGTAGTTTTTAAAGTTAAATTACTTTATTTATGATTTTTAAGGATTTTTGTCTAATTAAAGCTAGTTGTTAGTTTACTAGCTATAGTAATATAAGTAGGTGATATTTAAGTAGTAGGGTAAGTTGTACTAGTAGTTCTAGGCTTTACTAAGGCTAGGGCCTTCGTTTTAGATTTAATATTACAAGTAGCTGTTTCTAGGTTAGTAACTTAGGAGGCTATAATATTTAATATCTTTTAGAGTCTTCCCTTTTTAATATATTTATAGAAGAGTTCGAGTAGGTCTAGTAGCTTAGACTACTTATTATGTAACTTAGTTAGGCTACAAGCTTAGAGGAGTAGGTCCTTAGTCTTTAGGATTTTTGCCTTTAGTCTTTAGGATTTTTGCCTTAGCTAGGGAGATATGTTCTTAGTTTCCTAGGTCTTAGTGGTCTTAAGTCCTTGGTTCTTTAGTCTTAGGCTCCTAGCTTTGAACACGTGATTTAAGGGGTTTGCGTTTCTTATTTAGGAAGACTATATAGTTTAGGGCTAAAAATCTAATTAATAACAATTATCCTTTTCTAAGTTATTAGTCTAAGGCAGGAATTCTAGTTAGTAATAAGTATCTTTTTCTAAGGGGATTTAAATTAAACTTGAAGGTAATAGGACGAGTAGCTATACTAGTAGCTAGGCTAGTAGGTAAGGAAGGAAAGATAGGGCTTAAAGGCTTAATTTCTATATCTGATATTAGGTCTAGGTATAGTAGGCTAAAGGGGGAGGGGCTTGAGGTTATAAGGCCTTTGTATAAGGCTCTAGAGTTGAAATCAGCGCCTAAGGAGCTAGCTATTAGTCTAAGAAGGGGTATATTATTTTTCTAATAAAATATAGGCCTTAAAGAGTGTTTTTCTTAAAGGAAAGAACGAAAACGAGTAAATTAATGGAGTTTTAGTTAAAAAACGAAAATCTTAAAAAAAGATATATATTAAAGATATTATAGTAGTTTGACCTTAGGTTAGGTAGGACCTACTAGTCTTAAATCTTATTAGCTAGGGAGCTAGTAGCTAGTATAAGGTCAAGGATACTTTCCTTAGCTAGGTTAAGACAAAAGTAAGTTTTAGTTCTAAGAGTATTTAAAAGCTCTAGTTTATAGGTTTTAATTTAATTGATTAGTTAGTTGGTACCTAGGGTTATACGAGCTAGGGGATCCTACTAGGGATAGTATGTATTGAAGTCGCCTAGTAGAATAGAGCTAGGGAGTAGCGTACAAGAGTATATAACCCGTTCTAAGGCCCTAGGACTATTAACTAGTTGACTAGCTTTATTATAAATATTAAGAAGTTGGACCTTATAGTTTCCTTTTATAATATCTATAACTAGTAGATTAGGGTTAGCTAGTAAAGAGCTAGTTAAGGCTACTATAGGTTAAAAGTCCCTAGTAATATAAACTAATGTCCTAGGTTGTAGGGTTAAGTCGGCTAGTAGGATTTAAAAAAAGGAGGGATATAGGACTAATTGAGTATTTAAGTAGTCTAGCTTTTAGTTTCTAGGTATAATCCAAGGCTCTTGGACTATAACTAGGTCGATTTTAAGCTTTATTATAACTTGTAGAGCTAACTTAGTTACTAAGGCACTTTGATTTAAGTTCACTTATAAGACTTTAAAGCTAGTATTAATTATTAAAGAGTAATAGTAGTAGTCTTCTTAGTCTTAATTATAAGTAGGATTTTATATAACCTAAAATTAGCTATATATACTTTTTTGTAATTAGTATATTTAAGTATTAAATAAGGATATTTAATACCTTTAGTGTCGTATGTACTATATATATATTATTACGTTATATACTTTTCCCTATAGAGCCTATATATAGGGGTATACTTGTAATAGTTATCTAGATAACTAAAACCTTAATATTTTTGGTATTATATTATAGGGGCTATAGAATATAGCTTTTTGACTTATATACTAGTACTAGCTATATAAAGCCTATGTCGAATAGCTTTATTAGCTTTAGCGGTAGTAACGAAGGCAATTATTATTAAGCTTATGTATTAATTAAGGCATTTTTTAAGTAGTATATATTAGTATAAAGTCTTAATTAAGACTAGGTCCTTATTAAAGGTCTTTATCTTATTAATAATTAACTCTATACTATTAGGTATATTAAAATTAGCTATAGGTATATTATAAAGTACTACCTTATATTAAGGTTTATCTTTTTAAGTAGTTTAAAAAGGAGTTATATACTCTTAGATTACTTACTTTTTAAGAAGATAGTTAGCTAAAAAGGAGCTAGTAGTAGTAAGTACTAAGTTTTGCCTTAAGGATTTTAAAATAGTTATAATTACTAGTCCTTTAATCCTTTTATTTAAAAAGGCTTTATTAAATATATTTTTAATAGCTAGTAGAGAGAAGTGTAATAGTCTTGTGACTTATTCTATAATTAGGATTATTTGTTTATCTTTAAAACTAGGTCTTATAAAGGATTTTAAATAAATAGTTTTTAAACTTAAATTACTTTATTTAAGGTTTTTAAGGATTTTCGTTTAATTAAAGCTAGTTATTAGTTTACTAGCTATAGTAGTGTATATAGGGGGGGTCTAATTAGTAGTACTAGTAGTACTAGTAGTTCTAGGCTTTACTAGGGCTAGGGCCTTAGTCTTAGACTTAATATTATATATAGTATTTTCTAGATTAACTACTTAAGAAGCTATTATATTTAAAGTATATAGCTTTTCTTTTTTTGTATATTTATAAAAGATTTTAAGGAGATCTAGTAGTTTAGATTACTTATTATATGACTTAGTAAGGCTATAAGCCTAAAGAAGTAGGTCTTTAGCCTTTAGGATTTTAGCCTTAGTTAAGGAGGTATATTCTTAAGTTCTTAGGTCCTAATAGTCTTAAGTCCTTAGTTCTTTAGTCTTAGGCTCTTAGCCTTAAATATATAATTTAAGGGGTTTTTACTTTCTATTTAAGAAGATAGTATAGTCTAAGGCTAAAAATCTAGTTAATAACAAGTGTTCTTTTCTAGGTTATTAGCCTAAGATAGAAATTTTAGTTAGTAATATAAATAATAAAGATTAATTTTAGGCGTTTTTTAACTAGAACTTTACTAATTCACTTGTTTTCATTCTTTTTTTTAAGAAAAATACTTTTTAAGGCCTATATTTTATTAGAAAAATAATATACCTTTTCCTAAATTAATAGCTAGCTTACTAGGCGCCGATTTTAACTCTAAAGCCTTATATAAAGGCCCTTTAATCTTAAGCTCCTCCTTCTTTAGTTTATTATACTTAGACTTAATATTAAATATAGAAATTAAGCCTTTTAGCTTTATCTTTCTTTTTTTACTTACTAGCCTAGCTATTAATATAGCTACTCGTATAATTACTTATCTTATTACCTTTAAATTTAGCTTTAATCCCTTTAGAAAAGAATACTTATTATTAACTAAAATTCTTACTTTAGACTAATAACCTAAGAAAAGATATTTATTATTAATTAGATTTTTAGTATTTTTAGCTTTAGACTATATAGTCTTCTTAAATAGGAAATAAAGATCCCTTAAATCACGTATTTAAGGCTAGGAGTCTAAGACTAATAATTAATTAATTAATTAATTAATTAATCCTTTTAATATCTTATATAAATTAAAGACTATAGTAAGACAATTAGTTTTTTAGGCTAACTAGTCTAGTAATATAGTATATAAAAATACAAATAAGCTAGGGAAGTAGTTAATTTATTTTAAAGGATATTAAGGATTTAGCCTTAGTATAAATAAAGGAAATAAAAGTATATATTAGAGTTTTTAAGCTATTAGTTTATCCGAGTTATTCTCTACTAGCTCTTCTTACTTTTCTTTCTCTTGCTTAGCTAAGTACTACTTCTTAGTAGTAATTTTAGTCTCTTTTAAAAAGTCTAGAGTCTTTTTAATATTAGTTTTTATATATAATAAGAGTTATAAATTAAGTCTAGTACCTTATAATTTATCTTATAGCTTCTTCTTAGCTACTTTTAGCTCTTTATAGCTAAGTAGTAAGTACTTAGTTATCTCTTTCTTATTATAATAATATAGGTTATTAAGTAAGTACCTTAGTTAATATAAGTACGACTTTAGGTAGCTATAACTTAACTTTAGCTAGTAAAATGTACTCGCTAGCTCTCACTTAGTCTTAGGGGGTAGTTAGATTTTAGTATATAACTTCTATAGGAACTACTTTTTATAGCTAGTTAGATTTTAATTAGGTTATAAGTTATATTAATTAAGTAGACCTAACTAGTCCTTAATCTTAGCTTTCTTGATTTAACTACCTAGGTAAGTAAAGCTAGTTTCGTACGAGCTAGGGGCTATTGTTATAGCTGCCTTAGCTAGGGAATTAGTTAGTTCGTTTCTAGGGATACTAGTATAGCTAGAGACTTATTCTAGTACAATTAAAGCTCCTTTGCTATTAACTAGCTCTATAGCTAGACTAGTCCGAATTTGGTAGGCCTAGCCTAAGTTATCTAAGGGGGTTTTTAGCTAAAGTAGAGCTACTTAGTTATCTAAGTAGACTTTAAAAGCTAGGCCTAGTAGAGCTATATCACTAGTATATTCAACTACTTAAGTAATTACCTTTAGCTCCTTATTATAGACTAGTTACAAAGGACTTAAGTTAGACTTGTTTTTAAAGGCAAGGGAGCTAGTAGAGCTAGGGTTATTATTTAGTATAGCTAGGCTACCCTTTATTTTAGTTAATTAATTAATTAATTAATCTTTTTAATATCTTATATAAGTTAAAGACTATAGTAGAACAGTTAGTTTTTTAGGCTAACTAGTCTAGTAATATAATATATAAAAATATAAATAAGCTAAAGAGGTAATTAATTTATTCTAAGGAATATTAAGAGTTTAGCTTTAGTATAAATAAAGGAAATAAAAGTATATACTAAGGTTTTTAAGCTGTTAGTTTATCCAAGTCGTCCTTTACTAGCTCTTCTTACTCTTCTTCCTCCTACCTAACTAAGTACTACTTTCTAGTAGTAATTCTAGTCTCTTTTAAAAAGCTTAAAGTCTTTTTAATATTAGTTTTTATATATAATAGGAGCTATAAGTTAAGCTTAATACCTTATAATTTATCTTATAGCTTCTTCTTAGCTACTTTTAGCTTTTTATAGCTAAATAGTAAATACTTAGTTATCTTCTTCTTACTATAATAATATAGGTCGTTAAGTGAGTACTCTAGTTAATATAAGTATAACTTTAGGTAGCTATAACCTAGCTTTAGCTAATAAAATATACTCGCTAGCTCTCGCTTAGTCCTAGGGAGTAGTTAGATTTTGGTATATAACTTCTATAGGAATTGCTTTTTATAGCTAGTTAGATTTCAATTAGGTTATAAGTTGTATTAGTTAAGTAGACTTAGCTAGTCCTTAATCTTAGCTTTTTTAATTTAGTTACCTAGGTAGGCAAAGCTAGTTTTATACAAGCTAGGGGCTATTATTATAGCTGCTTTAGCTAGGGAATTAGCTAGTTCGTTTCTAGGGATACTAGTATAGCTAGGGACTTATTCTAATGTAATTAAGGCTCCTTTGCTATTAACTAGCTCTATAGCTAGGCTAGTCCGAATTTGGTAGGCCTAGCCTAAGTTGTCTAAGGGGGTTTTTAGCTGAAGTAAGGCTACTTAATTATCTAAGTAGACCTTAAAAGTTAGGCCTAGTAAGGCTATGTCACTAGTGTATTTGACTACCTAAGTAACTGCCTCTAGCTCCTTATTATAGACTAATTACAAAGGACTTAAGTTAGACTTGTTTTTAAAGGCAGGGGAGCTAGTAGGGCTAGGGTTATTATCTAGTATAGCTAGGCTAATCTCTATTCCAATTAAATTTTTGTCTAAAGTTAATAATACGTCTATATAAATTAGTAAATAGCCTAGTTATAGGGTTAATAAGTAAGCTAGAGTAGCTTCGTCCTTTAGGAGCTCACTTATTTTAACTATATAAGGGGTAGTCCTATTCTAAGGGGGGTACTTAAAGTAATAGATAGGTTCTAGTGAGTTTAAGTCAACTAGCCCTTATATTGAGTTTTAAATTTGTACTAGTTAAGTAAGTTGATTTTTAAAAACTCAAATTAGCGAAGTTGTGTTTTTAAGGATTTTTCTTAGTTAGTTTGTAACTTTAAGGATTTTTTCTAGTTAGGTTATATTTTTAAAGATTAAACTAGAGGAACTAGTATATTTAAAAGTAAAGTTAATTTCTAGCTTAATTAGATAGCTAGGAGCTAGCTTTAAGGCCCTAAAAGCGTATTGTTATATACTAGTATTAAGTCGTATACTAGGAGGGGCTAGGGCGGCCTTTACTTCTATTAGTAAAATAAAGGCTATTTTAAAGACCTCTAGTATTTTCTATAGGCCTAGGTTTTAAAGGGCCTATAGGGGCTTTTTGAACTAAGCTTGGCCCCTTTACTAGATAGGCGAACTGTAATTAGCTATACTAGTAACACATACTAAGTATAGCTATTATAGGGCAAATGGGGATAGTCCTTATCTAGAATTAACTAGCCTAGTTATTCTTTAGAAAGTTAACCTAGCTTATAACGTACGTATTACTACGTACTACTTAAATGTAAGGCTAGGGTTAAACTAGATTCTTAGCCACCTAACGACTTCCTTAGGTTATACGATTTCTTAGTTTAGTAATTATAAATTAGCTGTCTTAGCTTTCTTTAATATTATAAAGTAAATAAGCTTTATTTTAGCTAGATCGAATTAGATTACGTCCTTAGCCCTTAGCTTGTATAGCTTAGCTACTTCTCTTTTAAGTATTTTAATATTCTTTTTTAAACTAGTACTTAAGACTACTAGTACAATATCGTTAATATATAAAAGGACTTTAGTTATAATAGCTAGTCTAGGGAAGAGGCTATAAATATAGATTAGAAATAGTATAAGTAATATAAGACTACCTTATAGTATTCTAGTATTAATTGTATTAAATTCCTCTGTTTAGCTATTGAACGAGAGCCTAAGGACCTTATTAATTAAGAAGGAAGAGACTTAGGAAATTAGGCTAGTTAGTAGATATAGTTACTAAAGAATAGCTAGTAGCTGATTTTTAGCTACGTAATCGAAGACTCCTTTAATGTCTAGAAATAAGGCTATTGTTTTGTATTTCCGCTATTATTAAGTCTCGACTTCGTTTAGAGGTAGTAGAGCTATATTAATAGCCGATTTTTATAGTCTACTCTCTATTTAGGTTAAGTATAATATATTTGTAGTCTTAGCTAAGTAGCCTAGCCTCTAGGCTAGTATATACTCGCTAACCTTACTTAGGTAATTTAGTAGGAAGATAACTTAGTAAGCCTTTAGAGCTAAATAGTCTAGTTTTCTTAGTTTCTTTAGAATAGCCTTAGTAGCTTGTTTCTAATATCTAGGGTAGTGACCTGTATCTAGTAGCCTAGAATACAGCTTGAAAAAGACCTTTGGAATAGCCTAATAGGCCTAGAGTATAATTTCCTAGGTAACTAAGTTAGGACCTAGAGTTTTACTCTTAATTTTAGCTAAACAAGTATTCTCAAGCTCTAATTAGGTAAGACTAGGCTAGTTCTAGTCGTATAGTCTATACTTATTCTAGCTAGACTCAGGGGCTCTAGGGGGCAGTAGAAATAGCGTATCACAGAAGACCTTATATTTCCTTAGAAAGCTATCGTTTCCTTGAATAAGGGGATTTTTTTAATTAGCTTGTCTTTAGTATATAATATAGCCTTAAAGATTAATTTTGGGTCTTCCTTTTCTAAGAACTGGTTTTAGTGGTCTCGCTTAGCTCGCTTAATAGCTGAAAAGTAGTTGTTTTTTGCCTATAGATAAGGCTCCTTAGAAATTAAGTCCTTAGTTAGGGCCCTTTACTCTTATAGTATTGTTTTTTGAAGTTCTAGTAGTTTAAGGTTTTACTAGAGTTTAGCCCTAGTATTAGGCTTACTAGTAGGTATACTAGCTAAGGCTGCTTTTTGGATAGATTTAGTAAGCTCTAGGGCAACTAAGTCTAAGAGTGTCCTTAAAGTCTTAAACTAGCTATTTAAGAGCTTTAAGGATTTTTGTCTAAGGTTACTAGTTATTAGTTCTATATACTTTAGGGAGTTGAGTATAGTACTAGTCGTTATATATGACTTTAAGGAGGCTACAAATAGGTCCTAGTTAGCTAGGGCTATATTATACCTAGCTTATTAAAGGGGGTTATTAACTAGGTTAGCTAGGTTAGGGCCTAGGGAGCTAGAGACTATAAAAAGGATACTGTAGTAGTCTAACCCTAGGTTAAGTAGGACCTACTAATCCTAAATCTTACTAGCTAAGGAGCTAATAGCTAGTATAAGGTTAAGAACGCTTTCCCTAGCTAGGTTAGGACAGAAGTATATACTAGTTCTAGGAGTATTCAAAAGCTCTAGTTCTTAGGTTTTAATCTAATTAACTAGTTGATCGGTACCTAAGGTTATATAAGCTAGGGGGTCCTACTAGGGGTAGTATATATTAAAGTCGCCTAATAGAATAGAGCTAAGGAGTAGTGTATAAGGGTATATAATGTGTTCTAGAGTCTAAGGGCTATTATCTAGCTGGCTAGCTTTATTATAAATATTATTAATTAATTAATTGATTAATTAATCCTTTTAATATCCTGTGTAAGTCGAAGACTATAGTAGGACAGTTGGTTTTTTAGGCTAACTAGTCTAGTAATATAGTATATAAAAATACAAATAAGCTAGAGAAGTAGTCAATTTGTTTTAAGGGATATTAAGGGTCTAGCTCTAGTATAAATAAAGGAAATAAAAGTATGTACTAGGGTTTTTAGGCCGCTAGTTCGTCCGAGTCGTCTTCTACTAGCTCTTCTAGCTCTTCTTCCTCTTGCCTAGCTAAGTACTACTTCTTAATAGTAATTCTAGTCTCTTTTAAGAAGCCTAGAGTCTTCTTAATATTAGTTTTCGTATGTAATAGGAGTTATAGGTTAAGCCTAGTACCCTGTAATTTATCTTGTAGCTTCTTCCTAGCTACTTTTAGCTCCTTATAGCTAAGTAGTAGGTACTTAGTTGTCTTCTTCTTGCTATAACGATATAGGTCGTTAAGTAAGTGCTTTAGTCGATAATAAATACAACTTTAGGTAGCTATAACCTAGCTTTAGCTAGTAGAACGCGCTCACTAGCTCTTGCTTAGTCCCAGGGGGTAGTTGGATTTTGGTGTGTAACTTCTATAGAAACTGCTTTTTGTAGCTAGTTAGGTTTTAATTAGGTTGTAGATTGTATTAGTTAAGTAGACCTAGCTAGTCCTCGATCTTGGCTTTCTTGATCTAGCTGTCTAGGTAGGCAAAGCTAGTTTTGTATAAGCTAGGGGCCATTATTATAGCTGCCTTAGCTAAGGAATTAGCTAGTTTATTTCTAGGGACGCTAATATAGCCAGGGACCTATTTTAGTGCAATTAAGGCTCCTTTGCTTTTAACTAGTTCTGTAGCTAAGCTAGTCCGAATTTAGTAAGCTTGGCCTAGGTCGTCTAAGGGGGTTTTTAGCTAAAGTAAAGCTACCTAGTTATCTAAGTAGACCTTAAAAGCTTGACCTAGTAGGGCTATATTACTAATATATTCAACTGCTTAAGTAACTACCTCTAGCTCTCTATTGTAGACTAGTTAATAAGGACCTAAGTTAAATCTATCTTAGAAGATAGGGGGGCCTAATAAGTAGGTAAGGTAAGTAGGGCTAGGGCTATTGTCTAGTACAGCTAGGCTAATACTTATTCTAATAGAATTTTTGTCTGAAGTTAATAATACGTCTATATAAATCAGCAAATGACCTAGTTATAGGGTTGATAAGTAAGCTAGGGCAGCTTTGTCCTTTAGAAGCTCGCTTATTTTGACTGTATAAGGGGTAGTCCTTTTCTAGGGGGGGTACTTAAAGTGATAGATAAGTTCTAGTAAGTCTAGGTTAACTAGCCCTTAAATCGAGTTCTAAATTTGTGCTAGTTAAGTAGGTTGGTTTTTAAAAACTCGACTTAGTAAAGTTATGTTTTTAAAGATTTTCCTTAGTTAGATTATATCTTTAAAGATTGAGTTAGAAGAACTAATGGGTTTTAAGGTAGAGTTGATTTCTAGCTTAATTAAATGGCTAAGAGCTAGCTTAAGGGCCCTAAAAGCGTATTATCGTATACTAGCGTTAAGTCGTATACTAGGGGGGACTAGGGTAGCTTCTACTTCCATTAGTAAAATAAGAGCTATTTTGAAAACCCCTAGTATTTTCTATAAACCTAAGTTCTAAAGAGTCTATAGGGGCTTTTTAAACTAAGCTTAGCCCCTCTACTAGATAGGCGACCTGTAATCGGTTATACTAGTAACGTATACTAGGTATAGCTATTATAAGGTAAATAAGGATAGTCCTTGTCTAGAATTAGCTAGCCTAGTTATCCTTTGGAAAGCTAACCTAGCTTATAATATATGTATTATTATGTGTTGCTTGAATGTAAGGCTAAGGTCGAACTAAATACCTAGCTACTTAACGACTTCCTTAGGTTATATAATTTCCTAGTTTAGTAGTTATAAGCTAGTTATCTTAGCCTTTTTCGATATTATAAAGTGAATAAGCTTTGTTTTCGTTAGGTCAAATTAGATTATATCTTTAGTCTTTAGTTTGTATAGCTTAGCTACTTCTCTTTTAAGTATTTTAATATTCTTTTTTAAGCTAGTACTTAAAACTACTAGTATAATATTATTAATATATAAAAGGACTTTAGCTATAATAGCTAGTCTAAGGAAGAGGCTACAAATATAGATTAGAAATAGTATAAGTGATATAAGACTACCTTATAGTATTCTAGTATTAATTATACTAAATTCCTTTATTTAGCTATTAAATAATAGTTTAAGGACTTTATTAACTAAGAAAGAAGAGATTTAGGAAATTAGGCTAGTTAGTAGTTATAGTTATTAAAGAATAGCTAGTAGCTAATTTTTAGCCACGTGATTGAAGGCTCCTTTAATGTCTAGGAAAAAGGTAATTGTCTTTTATTTTAGTCGTTAGTTTGTCTTGATTTCGGTTATTAGTAATAGGGCTATATTAATAGTTGATTTTTGTAGCTTACCCCCTATTTAAGTTAAATGTAATATATTTATAGTCTTAGCTAAGTACCCTAGCCTCTAGGCTAATATACGTTCGCTAACCTTACTTAGGTAGTTTAGTAGGGAAATAACTTAGTAAGCCTTTAGAATTAAGTAGTTTAGTTTTCTTAGTTTCTTTAGAATAGCCTTAGTAGCTTGTTTCTAATATCTAAAGTAGTGACCTATATCTAGTAGCCTAGAATATAGCTTGAAAAAGACCTCTGGAATAGCCTAGTAAGCTTGGAGTATAATTTCCTAAGTAATTAAGTCTAGACCTAGAGTTTTGCCCTTAATTTTAGCTAAACAAGTGTTCTTGAGCTTTAATTGGGTAAGATTAGGCTAGTTCTAGTCGTACGGCTTATATTTATTTTAGCTAAGCTTAGGGGCCTTAGGGGGCAGCGGAAATAGTGTATTATAAAAGGCCTTATATTTCCTTAAAAAGCTATTGTTTCCTTAAATAAGGGGGATTTTTTTAACTAGCTTGTCTTTAGTGTACGATATAGCCTTAAAGATCGATTTTAGGTCCTCCTTTTCCAAGAACTAGTTCTAGTGGTCTTACTTAGCTTACTTAATAGCTAAAAAGTAGTTATTTTTTGCCTATAGATAAAGCTATTTAAAAATAAAGTCTTTAGTTAAAGCCCTTTACTCTTGTAGTATCGTTTTCCGAAGTTCTAGTAGTTTAGGGTTCTACTAGGGTTTAGCCCTAGCACTAGGCTTACTAGTAGGTATACTAGCTAGGGCTACTTTTTAAATGGATTTAGTAAGCTCTAGGGCAGCTAAGTCTAGGAGTGTCTTTAAAGTTTAAAATTAGCTATTTAAGAGCTTTAAGGATTTTTGTCTAAGGTTACTAATTACTAGTTCTATATACTCTAGGGAGTTGAGTATAGTACTAGTTATTATATATGACCTTAGGGAGGCTGCAAATAAGTCCTAGTTAGCTAGGGCTATATTATACTTAACTTGTTAAAGGGGGTTATTAACTAGGTTAGCTAGGTCAAGGCCTAGGGGGCCAAAGACTATAAAAAGGATACTATAGTGGTCTAAACCTAGGTCAAGTAGGACTTGCTAGTCCTAAATCCTACTAACTAGGGAGCTAGTAGCTAAAGTAAGGTCTAGGATACTTTCCCTAGCTATATTGGGACGAAAGTAAGTGCTAGTTCTAGGAGTATTTAGGAGCTTTAGTTCTTGGGTTTTAATCTAATCTACTAGTTAGTCGGTACCTAGGGTTGTATAAGCTAGGGGGTCCTACTAGGGATAGTGTGTATTGAAGTCGCCTAGTAGAATATAGCTAGGGAGTAGTGTACAAGAGTATATAACCCGTTCCAAGGCCCTAGAACTACTAACTAGTTGACTAGCTTTATTATAAATATTAAGAAGTTAGACCTTATGGTTTCCTTTTGTAATATTTATAACTAGTAGATTAGGGTTAGCGGGTGAAGAGCTAGCTAGGGCTACTATAGGTTGAAAGTCCCTAGTAATATAAACTAGTGTCCTAGGTTGTAGGGTTAGGTCGGCTAGTAGGATCTGAAAAAAGGAGGGGTATAAGACTAATCGAGTATTTGAGTAGTCTAGCTCCTGGTTTCTAGGTATAATCCAAGGCTCTTGGACTATAATTAGGTCGATTTTGAGCTCTACTACGACTTGTAGGGCTGACTTAGTTACTAGGCGCTTCGATTTAGGTTCACTTATAAGACTTTAAAGCTAGTACTAATTATTAAAGAGTAGTAGTAGTAGTCTTCTTAGTTTTAATTATAAGTAAGGTTTTATATGACCTAAAATTAGCTGTATGTACTCCTTTGTAATTAGTATATATAGGTACTAGATGGGGAGATCTAGTACCCTTGGCGTCGCACGTGCTGTACACGTGTTATTACGTTGTATGCTTCTCCCTATAAAGCCTACACGTAGGGGTACGCTTGTAGTAGCTGTCTAGGTGACCGAAACCCTAACATTTCTGGCATTGTGTTATAGGGGCTGTAGAGTACAGCTTTTCGACTTGTACGCTAGTACCAACTATGTAAAGCCTATATCGGATAGCCCTG
This sequence comes from Gamarada debralockiae, assembly GCA_002803225.1. NCBI lineage: Eukaryota > Fungi > Ascomycota > Leotiomycetes > Helotiales > Hyphodiscaceae > Gamarada > Gamarada debralockiae. Next base: position 18,558 of record NXFV01001721.1, read on the forward strand.
TTGGCTTCAGCGGCAGTAGCGAAGGCAACTACTACTAAACCTACGTACTGATTAAGGCGTTTTTCAGGTGGTATAAGCTAGTATAGAGTCCTAATTGGGACTAGGTCCTTATTAAAGGTCTTTATCTTATTAATAACTAGCTCTATGCTATTGGGTATATTGAAATTGGCCGTAGGTATACTATAAAGTACTACTTTATACTAGGGTTCGTCTTTTTGAGTAGTTTGGAAAGGAGTCACGTGCTCCTAGATCGCCTGCTTTTCAAGAAGATAGTCGGCCGAAAAGGAGCTAGTAGTAGTAACTACTAAGTTCTAGCCTAGGGATTTTAAAATAGTTGCGACTATTAGTCCTTTGACCCCTTTGTTTAAAAAGGCCTTGTTAAATGTGTTCCTAATAGCTAGTAGAGAGAAGTGTGATAGTCCCGTGACCTGTCCCATGATCAAGATCATTCGTTTATCCTTGAAACTAAGTCTTGCAAAGGATTTTGGGTAGGTGGTTTTTAAACTTGAATTAGTCTATTTAGGGTTTTTAAGGATTTTTGTTTAATTGGAGCTAGTTGTTAGTTTACTAGCTATAGTAGCGTATGTAGGGGGGGGGTCTGATTGGTAGTACTAGTAGTACTAGCAGTTCTAGGCTTCGCTAGGGCTAGGGCCTTAGTCTTAGACTCGATATTGCGTATAGTATTTTCCAGATTAGCTACTTAGGAAGCTATTATATTTAAAGTATACAGCTTTCCTTTTTCTGTATATTTGCGAAAGATTTCGAGGAGGTCTAGTAGTCTAGACTGCTCGTCATGTGACTTAGTAAGGCTATAAGCCTAGAGAAGTAGGTCCCTAGCCTCTAGGATTTTGGCCTTAGCTAGGGAGGTGTATTCCTGGGTTCCTAGGTCCTGGTAGTCCTGAGTCCTTGGTTCCTTAGTCCTAGGCTCCTGGCCTTGAACACGTGATTCAGGGGGTCCCCGCTTCCTATTTAGGAAGGTAGTATAGTCTGAGGCTAAAAATCTAGTTGATGACAAGTGTCCTTTTCCAGGTTGTTGGCCTAAGGCAGGAATTCTAGTTAGTGATAGGTGTCCTCTTCTAAGGGGATTAGAACTAAACTCGAAGGTAATAGGACGAGTAGCTGTACTAGTAGCTATACTAGTAGCTAGGCCAGTAGGTAGGGAAAGAAGGATAGGGCTCGAAGGCTCTATTTCCATGTCTAGTGTTAGGTCTAGGTATAGTAGGCTAGAGGGGGAGGGGCTTGAGGTTGGAGGGCCTTCGTACGAGGCTCCAGAGTCGAAATCGGCGCCTGGGGAGCTAGCTATTAGTCTAGGAGAGGGTGCACTATTTTTCTAATGAAATATAGGCCCTAAAGAGTGTTTTTCCTGAAGGAAGGAAC
>NXFV01001688.1:0-31423 GCA_002803225.1 Gamarada debralockiae
AGATAGGAAGCTCCCAATGCCAGAGCATAAGAAGCGGGAGCTTGGTTTGATCGACTTCTGATCTGGGGGCGAACATTGGGAAAGACAATAGTAGGGTATGAGGAAGTGTGGTTGGAAGGTAGCACAAATGTTTGGCGAGGAATGCCCTGTTGTGGGTTAGTAGCAGTGGTCTTATGATAGGACTTGTACCAGAAATACCGAAATGTTTCCCTCTATGTAAAATCCTATGTGCTCCGTTTCTCGCCGCATACACGCCCCCCCTCGCCGTCCCCCCTCCTTTTTTATTTTTTGTGTTTCATGCATCTTTCTTTCCATTTCCCCCTCCACTCCAGCACGATGTATGCAAAAGCTCAGCAATTGTTACATGGGGATGGTGGGGAGGCAAACCGCTGACAACTGCCAAGCGCCAAACCACCTGCCGTGAGGAACTTTGTCTTATTTCAAATGACAATCCCCACCAAATTCATCGATGGAGGAACGAAGTAAGTGGTGTGGCTACCTTGATGGTATCACAGTGACGAGATCGTTACCGCGAGGCCCCTTTTCTGGCCTCGCTAAAGCTTTCGTCTCCGGTGCAGAGAAGGAGTGTTACTCTTAATGAAAATGTAGCATTTTGTAAAAGGCTTGTCTAACAACCACAGTTGAAGCTCCTTTACGCTGCGAAGCTCCACCCAGAATGCGCTTTGGAACAAAAATCTTTTATTTGAATTGATGTACCCATTTCCCATTTGAGTGATAAAGGTGAAAAAGCGACACAGCCGACATAATCGCTACCAAGTCTGCTCCCTTCTGGCTTGGCAAGGCTTCTCGCCTTCCATGCCTAGACAGACCTCTCAGAAAAGACCCAATATATATATTTCCTCGGCCGAACTTCGGAACTTCCAATTTCCAGTATCTGATGATCAATTGAAAGAACTCTGATTATGGCCTATAGCTTTATTAGGGCTTTGCCAATCCTTCTAGAGCAATTAGGGTTCCTTTCCTAGCGTGAGGCTTTGTAAAGGCCTACGAACCGAAAGGTATTCGATTTTTTATTGATCATGGGGTTCTGGTAGAAATTTGGCATTGTCTGACAAGGAGACGTGCTATCCAGCCTATGCCGCGAAGTTCTGCCCTGGTAAGGGAGTGGCGTGACAAAATTCTCTTATTGAATTGATATACAGTAGAACCTCGCTATAAGAATACGACCGGGACCCGAAAATCATAAGAATATAGCCAGGTATTCTTATATCAAGGTCTCATGACTTAGAAAATCAAGAAACGGGGCCCAAGGATCGATTCTTATTAGTCAGGTATTCTTATGTAGAGGATTCTTATAGCGAGGTTCTACTGTATATTCCACGGAGCTCCACCCCGCCCACGGGATTTACCCTACTTTGGGTTTATGTACCTTGAAGGGAGGTTTCGGGGACTTGACGCCGCCAGAGCATCTTCGAGGAGCTGTGATCAACCTAGTTGCTCATTCACTTCCAGGATTGAAATACTAGAATTTGTTGACCGTTTTCTTGTTTCAATTACATTGTCAATCAGTCCCTCAATCTCAATCACTTGACAGGACCCAACATTAATAACTTCATTCAAATCCTACAAATCATAAATCATAACCTCTATCCCAAATCATAACATTCATACCAATTACAGTCCCTTCGCTCTCCGTTCCTTCTCCTCCTCCTCAACCCTCTTATCCTCCTCCGCAACAAAATCCCTAAGTCCCTCTCCCCTAACATAACTCACTCCCCTCCTAATCGGCCCACTTCTCAACGCTCTAGCATCCCTCTCATAAACAACATTAATAACCATCAAACTCGCCACAAAAAGCCCTACATCACCACCCCTAACTCCCCTCCACCAACCTCTCTTCCTACCCACCTTCCACAAACTATCCACGCTCGCCCGCGCCCCATACAAAAACTCACCCCTCGCATCCCTCCTCACCATAAATCCCCACAACCCCCCAAGCATCCCGCCCAAGAAAAATCTCTGCGTAGCAAGGAAATTCTTAGGGAGGAGTTGCTGGAATAGACAGATAGCGCCCCAGGACGTGCCGATTGCGCCCGCGACGAATGCAGTGTAGCGCAGGATTAGAGAGGCGAGCTTATTAAGGTTGTGGATGGGGGATTTGTAGAATGCTTTGTATTTTGTGAGGGACAGGGCGGCGAATATTATGGTGAAGAAGCGGGCGAGGGAGGGGAAGACTCGGATCCAGTAGGTGAGGTAGGTGCGGAGGCAGGAGGGGTCGGTTGGGTGGAGCGTTGCGCAGGATAAGGAGGTTATGAGGGGATGGGCGGGGGCGGTTAGAGGGGAGATTTTGGTGAGTGAGGGTGGGAGGGTGGTGCTGTTGGGAAAGAGGATTGGGGAGATGAATGGACTGGATGGACCTGTTAGATAGGTGAGGGAAAAGGAAGGGGGAGGGGACGTACGGGTAGTTGAGCTTAGCCATTTGCGCGAGACTGTCTGCCATCTCGTAGGTGCTCGGCCAGGAGAGATTGGGCGGGTAGTCCTCTGGTCGGGGGTGTACGTATGCGGGGGAGTGCTTGATGATGAAATCACCATATGCCTATTCCCATATCGTCAGCCATCATCCAAACTCCAGCCTCCTCATCCACTTTCAACTGTAGAACGTACCTTAGGAAAACAATCCCTATCAAAAGTAAACGCATGAAGTAGCTGCCCACACGTCAATGGAAAAAGCAACCAACTCCCCCACCACCAAGGCCTCTCCTTCTTCCCCCAAATCCAGCCCTCATCCTCCGCCAAATTATACGCAAACTCCGCCGCTCTACTCAAAGTATATATCGCAATCGTAACTCTGAGCTGATCACTCGGATACACAGCCAACATGAACCCCGCCAAACTGGCTCCCACTGCTGGTGCAAGATTCGAGGTGAGCGTTTTGGATGTCTTCTTGTTTCGCAACCGGAAGGGCCGCGCTTCAGGCGTAAGGAGATGTGCGCGTAGGCGCGAGAAGAAGCGGAAGAGTATGCGATGCAGGAGTAATATCATAGACAAGCTCAGCGAAAGTCGAAAATTCGGTGATTTCCAGAGCGAGACTTTCTTTCCCCTATTCCCATCCCATTAGCTCCTATCCTCGTACACTCTCCCATTCTCTTCCCAAGCGAATTCAGAAGATAAATACTTACCCAGCGCCCGACGTCTTTAAAACCCTCTCCTTAACAATCTCCCAAACCTTCAACCCAGCAGCTGTCGCCATAAAAACCCTCAAACTAGCCCTCACAGCAGAGGCATTGTAATCGTCTCTTCCCGGCCTCTCAACCAATTTCTCGACCCTTGCTACCGTTGGCGCATTCCTCTTCAACACTTTCGATCTCGATATGATATATTTATGGAGGGTTTCGTATTCTTTTGCGGAGATCGTGTAGCGGAGCGCGTTGCGGAGGATCGGGTCTGCGGTTTGTTTGGCGGAGATCCGGTCTGGACGACCGCTGCCGCTGGGTTTAGAGGAGGGGTCAGAGGATGCCATTTGTGGGTGTGCAATGGGATGGCGAAAGGGAGTGGCATATGTTGCGGTAAGAGAGGTTGTCGATGTTGAAATCTGGGGAAGGGTTCACGTCAGTCGCGCTCTCTAGATGTGGTTTGGACCTCGGCTGGCTCCAGTTTTCTTCACGTGTGGATTTCAGGGGCTGAGGATCAACATGGTCAACATCATTACCAGCAACGAATAATCAGAATCTTCGAGGTGTGATCAAAGAAGAATGATGAATTCTCTAAACTCTCCATCCTCTCATTACAATAATTATATAAGACTAATTACAACCCGATAAGGATTAATTCTACTCCTCCCATCCAGCCAATCTCAGAAGACTCCCTCCTAGACGGAAACCCTACTTTAGAACACCAAGAATGTAATTGTACAAAGAATAAATCGAAAGGAATCAATCAACATCAGTGGGACTCGTCTCTCCAGAAGGAACTTCCCCAGCGGGGATTCTGTCCCTTAGCCACGCCAGCGTAGCTTCCGTCCCCTTCTCCAGAATCGTGTATTTGGGCACTCGGAACCGATTGCCGCTGACATCTAATCGCTCCAGTCCACCAGGCCCGCCGAGCAAACCAATTCGAGCGTTCAGGCTGTTGATATCGTTGCTGCTGCAGTCTAACACGCGCAAACCTTTGACCGCTTCAGGGGAAAGCTCCTTGATGGTATTGTTGGATGCCAAGAGCGTCGTGAGACTTGGAAAATACTGCCTCAGTGGAGGCAAAGACGTCAGTCGGTTGAAGCTGATATCGAGTTTTTCCAAATTTGGAGCTTGCAGTCGTTGAACCAATGGCTGCAACGAATTGAAGGTATTGGAACTGAGATTCAGCTCCTTCAATGCTGGTAATTCCAAATCGTCCTTCATGAATAAATCGCTCGTTAGCTCATTGTGAGCCATGCTCAGACTCGTCAAGGTTGCTGCAAAGAATGCAATGGAACTTGGAATCTCCTTGAATGCATTATGATGCAGCTGCAGCTCTCGGACCGCGTGCTCAGCTGCAACATTCGCAGCCGCCACCGGATTCAGTGAGTAGCTCCGAGTATTGGATCGATCGAGAATACCACCTGGCTTGACCGACCAGTCTGAGGATAATAATAGATGAGGCGATATTGGGGATACTGGTGCAGAATAGAATGTTCCATCCTCCATGTCCTTCTCAGTCTCGGTTTCAACTGGTTCCATTCGTGCTTTGAGAGCCCGCTTCAAATCATCCGTAGTCATTCCAGCAAACTTCTTCTCTCGCAGTGGGTTACCGCTGATGCGGAAGATGTCCAAACTAGTCATACCGCCAATCGCATCATCCAAGATCTTAAGGTTGTTACCACTGAAGTTTACATTTCTGACTTTCGAGAGCGTGACAAAGCCTTCAGGGATGGCTGAGATGTTGTTGTCTTCAGCTGCAATTGTGAGCAAGGAGGCCCAAGATGACATATTCGGAAGTCCAGTGATTCGATTTGATGAGCAGTTTAACTGGTGTAGGCTGGGTAGGTTGAGCTGGTCCGAAGCACTTATACCAGTGAGGGCATTGCTGGTGACATCGAGAAGCTGGAGTTGTGGCAGCCCATCAATCCCGTCACCAATGAGTACACCGCTGAGCTTGTTCTTGGCTGCCAATAGCTCGATAAGAGGAAGTTGTCGCAGAACTTCGAATGGCAAAGAAGTGAAGCTATTCTCTGTAATATTGAGGACTCGTAGGCGTATAAGTTCAGCTAGTCCTTCGGGCAGGGAGGTGAGCGCGTTGGACTTTAATTCCAAGACCTCAAGATTCTGCAAGTTTGTTATGCTTGAGTCCAGGGCACCGGTGAGACCGTTTCCGGCAATCTTCAAGTCCCTCAGCGAAGGGATTTGGGAGATAACCTGGAAGCAATCATTGCCGAGTTTGTTGTTTGACTACGATGGGTTAGAATCGAATTCTGAGACCAATGTGGGAAACTTACAAGGTTCAGAGTAGTAAGCAGTTCAAGCCTCCTCAAGCCAGTTGGAAGAGCGATCAAAATATTCCCGTGCAAGTCCAGTGTCTCCAGTCCACCAAACTGATTTCCTTTGGCATCTTCGTCATCCGCAGCCTCGCGTGGATCGATATCAGGGAACACATCGTCACTGAGCAGCTCAAGCTCATTATCTGCAGCTACAAATCTTGTGAGATCAACCGCTTCCGCCCAGGATCCGTCAATTGATCCGAGGTTGTACATATTCATGACTTCCTCGGGAATCTCTTTGAATCCCATAGCGGCAATATTCAATCGTCCATCGGATCTCGCAGAGTCAATACGTTTCCGGAGTAGACCTTTAGCTCCCTTTTGGTTGACCTGCTGATTGAATGGATCGTCGGAAAGGCCGAAGTCAAATGTGCCAGAAGCAATAACTGGTACCTCTTCTTCGTTGCTCATTGTAGCGCCGGACACTTGCTTTGTAGCAGCAGCCCGCTTCGCTGCCTTGGCTTTTGCAATTTGATCTCGTAGCGCAAGAGAAGACTTTCGAGGAGTTACGTCATGCTCATCGTTCGATCCAGAAGTCATTGTTGTAGCCTTGGAGGTTTTCGAAGTAGCGGTACCCTCTGAAGACGTGTTAGAGAACGTTGTCGACTTCTTTTTCGGAACAAAGCCAATCCTGTCTAGCTCAGCGGACTGATCCAGTGTTGGCATAGAAGGTTTCCTGAACAGTCCGTTTACAGAGGCTCGAGGCTTGAGAGGCCGAGCGGAAAGCGTCTTGCTTCCTGACTTGACGTTTTGTATATTTCCGGTCTTGACAGGACTCGGAGAGCGTTGGCGTAGAGAGCCGCCAAGTCCAGGAGATGATAGTTTTGACGAAGATACACTTGAGGCTGGAGCTACACTGCGAACAGTGGAGGGGGTCTTGAGTGACTTTGCCGTACCAGGACGTTTAAGGGGGGTATGATTCTGAAGTGGCGCTTGAGGAGGTCGGAATGTGTTCGTAGAAGCTCGAAAATCTAACGGGGCTGACTGGTTGCTTTCTGCACTTGACGTTGGTCTGGAGCTCACGGCTCTTATTGGTGGTCCCATTGATGTATCGTTTTGATAGCTAGAGCCTGGTCTGGAGGATAGAGAAGGTGGCCGCATTGGGCTTTCGGGGCTGAAAAAACTCGAGGTCCTCTTTTTTATGGCTGGAGAGGACGGTATGTTCTGCAATGTCTCCATGGCCCTCTCGGATAACGATGGTCTTGATTTCCTGCTGAATTCTTGTTCTCCTAACTCTCTACTAGCAACTTCCTCCACTACAAATTCCTCATCCCCTCTTGAATCTGGCCGTTCCATTGGCTTCTCGCGCAGAATTGAAGTTGACGATTTCCTGAAGAGGGTATCATGGCTCGCTTTTCGTAGTGGAGCTTGGTTTTGAGGGGTATGAATAACCGTTTGAGCGGACACATCGCGGTCTCGGGGAAGGATAGGAGCAGATTCGCGTATTCTAGAGGACGTTGATGGTACACGGGGTTTGGAGGTATTCGAGCTAGATAGCTGATCTCGGGATGGAGCATTCCGCAGACGAGGATTGACGACACTAAGTCTCGAGGATTGTTGAAGATTCTCCCTTGAAGGAGAAGGGCGCACACCAGCACGTGGCACGGGGAGTCTCGAGGGTCGGGGAAGTCCACTGGGTCTGGAGCTATTCGTAGACTGGTCCATAGTGGCGATTGAGCTCGCAGCAGCTGGGAGACTTTTTAGTAACTGGTCATACTGTGATTGATCGACACATATAAATTTGCTGGCGTTTCTGGGGATGTTGAAGCGGAACGATGGAAAAGGAGCAATCAAAATTAGAAGTCAGCTGAAGAACAGCGCAGCGTCGCGCTCTTTGCGTTTCTTTGGCACCAAACTTCGACGGTGTTGAAATTCTGTCCCAAAGAGGTTCGCGCTCGAAGCTTGGGGATATTTTAGCGTTGCAGTGTGCAGGTGTCGCGATGCAATGTAATGCACGCGGAAAATTTTAAATCCGAGGAAATTAAGGTCACCATCTGTTTCCGATATCAGTGGCTTTCTGAAGACATATTTTCGATCTTATCTCCACGTGTGAGGGAACAACGACATCCCATTGTCTTTAGTAATCATCATTATTTTTTTAATAAACATTAGCAACTAAGAAAGAAATTGGCGGGTGTTCAAGGATCTCGTATATTTTGTTACTCTTCTAGTACAAGCTGGTAGGACTGAGGGGATTCAGGGCAGGGGTATTATCTAGGTCCGATGAAGGACAAGAAGGGGACGAACCTTTTCAGGAATCATTCAATGGACTTCTAGATTAGGAAGAGGTGCTTCGTCGGAGGATTTCAAAATAATACTTGAGTCTCCGAATTGCTACAAAGCCTTCAGCCAATGATGGATCCTGATTCCCCGAAAATAACGAGCTGATATTTGTCTCGTGAGTGTGCTTTGTATTCTTGAAGCTATTGTCCCAAATTGACCTTCGGAAATTTCAATGAAGAATTCTATCCGACTGGCATCATATGGTTTTACGCATAATCCATCTCCAAAAACTTTCGAGGGTACTAGCTGGACACCAGTTGATTCCCACAACCAGAATCGCTCAGAGGCAAAGTCCAGAGCGTAAATTGAATCCATGATGATACAAAATGGTTAAAATATAGTTTTGAGGACTCGGAATTAAATATCTTCGTCATTATTTTAACTTCATAAGGAAAAAAGTTGCTCATATTCCAAATCTCGACCAGTCTTGTCCGAAAAGCGGCAAGCGTCCTTTTATCGAAACGATGTTCACCAGGACAACCATTGCCAAGCCCCAACCCCCCAGCCATTCTCCATCAACCGCCAAATCGTAAAGCTGCCTCCACCCACCTCCGCATCACATCCAATCCACAGCCACAAGCTACTCTATATGCCCTCCTACAGGAATATCTTCAAAGGATCAAACTAATTGCGCGGCATACACACAGGCGTCATAATTACGACGCGTCCTGGACAATTGTCTGCGACCGGCGCGCAAGGCAAATCATCTCGACAAATCCATACCCTCGACCCAAGACCTGACCAAGTCCACAGCTTTGATCATACATATCTCGGGCTTCACTTCACGTGGAGACTATACCTGCTATTACAGGAGCTTTCTGGTGGGTGCTGCCCCAGTGTTTGGGGGAGTAGCAGGTCGGAGGATTGACCAATTCATAGAACGCAGCACCTTCATACCATCGGCCAACCTACCATCAAAATGGCTTCGTCGCAGAGCTCCTTCGATGAGGGCTCCACTCCCGTCGAAGTCCCATCTACCCCTCAACCCCTCGATGCATCCCTCCCTGCTAGCCAGGACATTCCCCGCGCAATCTCTCCAACAACATCCATGGCAGTTGGTGAAGGTTCCCAAGTCAATGAGAAGATCGGCTCTCCTGCTGTCATATCTTCTTCAATCACACCACCTCCTTCTACTCAAGCTCTCAATCCACGATTGGCCACTGACACCTGCCGTGCTGCAACCCCTTCCGCGGTCCTCTCTTCTCCACCACCCACCATCGCCAATGGCATCAAGCGAGATGTCAATGGTGCTGCCGCTCCTCGCCCGACCCTGGAGCAATTGAATAACGCTACTGATACGGAGCTCCGTGAAATGGTGAAGGCAATGATGGCAGAGAACGAGAAGCTTGCACTCATGGCAAGTGAGGGACGTATGTCTGCCGCTCACTACAAGCTGCAGTACAACCTCTTGAGTATCGAGACGGAGGAGGCTGCAAAGAGAATGGAGGTCGAACATGAGATGACACGCCGCGAAGTAGCAGTTCTCCAGTATGCCAACCAAGGCCGAGACTCCACTCCAGCCGGACAGGAGTACGTCGCTAGACTCAAGGCATTTGCTCAAAGCATGGAACAGGATAATATCATCCTCAACAAGCGGCTCCAGAAGGCTAAGAAGATGATTGAGATGAAGAACGAAGAATTGCAGGCAGCCAAGGATGACAAGGCACGCCTGCTTCAACGCATTCGTGAAAACCGCGAACATATGAATATCCTCCGCAGCCCGGGTGGCATCTTTCATGTCGCGACTCCGAAAATCCACAACCAGAGTTACCCGGCCACTCCTCAACAATACCGAGGAACTCCGAAGCATACCCCTATGGCTGGACGTTCCATTAATCGGGAGCACAGCCAGGGACCATTCGACGCTTTGTTACTTGCTGACCGCGTTCTGAGTCAAGAGAACAACAGCGCGCCTTCCACTCCTATGTTAAATCGCCGCTCTGATCCTCGCACACCAGTCAACAGACACAACCGTGGTGTCCAGTCGCTCTCATCCCTCCCAACCACGCCAGGTTCGGCCCGACCCGCCAACCCAAACTCTACCCTCCTCCCCTCGGTTCAGTTCACCCCCAGAGCTGGATCTCGCGTTGCTGGCCAGACTCCTGTCCACCAGTCGCGTGAGCGCCGTCGCAAGTCCCGAGATAGCACGATCTCTGCTTCCGATGCGGAGGAAATTGCTCGCTCTGAAATGCCCAGTTATCGTGAGGAGAGCGAGGAGATCCAGGAGAGTCAGGCTAGCCAGAGTGCTACCGAGATGCTTCGTATTGATCCGCGCGAGTCCTTCGAGGTTGCCGCATCCAGAACCAACACACCAACTCCAGGTGGTGACAAGACCAGCCTCCATCAAGCTAAGATCTTCGGATCCGTCTCGAAGCCTGCTGCCGCGGAGAAGAGAAAAAGATTGCCCGACAATTATGATGACGAGTATGCTGCGAAGAAGGTTAGAGCTGGTGTTGAGGGTGTCGGACTCGGTATCGGCCTTTGATCAACCCACTCTTCTCCACGCCACGACCACGAGGTTCTGCCCGAAGCCACCGCTCGCGAACCTGTATATGTACGGATTGTTGATGATCACGCCCTTGCGTCCTGTTACTAGACAGCTACGCCTTGGTGCTTGCCTTATATGTGTCGGGTAGCTTGCCCATTTCTCTCGCGCCATCACACCGCTGTGTCTTCGAGCTCTATGCCGCTCACGACCCCCATGTACTGTTGGATTCACCTTTGATTTGCATTTTCCGGGCCATCGCGTTGCCTCTTCGGCGCACGATTGAGAATTATGTAGAAATTCTTCTTCACAACTTGCTTCTTGCGCTGTCATCAGACAGTCATGCCTTCGGGCTCGTGTACCATAGGATGATACCCCTCTGGTTCTGTGGAAATATGAAAATGTACAATTGAGAGAAAAGAAGCGCTTGTGAAATTCGAGATCGAAACTTTTTACTTGCCATGCCGTGCACAGAATCTATGTTGAAAGATTGAGAACGGGCCTCTTGGTGAATCGCCCTCATTCTCTATTCATGCACTAATTCCTCATGGCCACTATTCACCCCAGATTTCTACAGTGAATATCCGATATTATTTTAAACAGTAACATCACTACCTAGAACATCGCCACCGTTAAGCATACTACATCGGGTTGACATTCATCCGTCACGGACCAAAAAGCATCTGTCCACGTCTCCCATTCTCATCCGCGTCATCTCCGCCTTATGGCTGATGATCGCAGGCAGGGCAATATTCCAAAGAAACCCAAAAGTCGATTGCAAAGGCCTCACATTGTAGTCAGCAACCCATGATCTACGCCTTCACCAGGGGTTCTATGCAAGAGAACGTCATCAACGCTTTTCTCTGAACTCGGGGAAACCGATTCTTGTAACCAGGCACAAACGAGGCTTGCGAGGCTGTGCAAGAAGGCTGGCTTTCACGAAATGTGATTACGAAGCTGGGCTTAGCGAACGGACCGCACCTTGATACCTCGGAGACTTTTAGAAATCGCTTCCAAATTGATTGTCCTCATCATCGAGGCAGCCTGGTAGTGAGCACGAGGGTACGAACACACCAATCGTCCTTTGCGGAAGACGTTTTATTAGACTTTTTTTAAAGGTGGCGCTCCTACGAGGTAGAGAAGACAGGCCTTTGGCTTGGCTCACACCGCGAAGACCTATTCCATTCTAGCCTCATCTCAAAACTTCGGTATCGGATTTTCCTGAGCAAATCGCAGGGAGAAGAATACGACAAACGAAAGCGATCTTTTTACCGGGGCTTTATTGGGCTAGGACTGCGATCCACAGTAGCGAATGGATGCCTCATACGCTAGCATTGACATAAGCTGTCAACCTCATGTCTACAACTAGTCAAGAAAAGCCTTGAATCCACTCTAGCTATCGACTACAAGCTCCTTACCCCATTCAACGCCCTTCTGGAACAAGGCTGAAGCCTCCCACAGACTGAAGAGAAGCGTTTAACGTACTCGGCAAAATCAAATCTCCGTCAAAGATTCCTCATTCAGGGGTTCTCGAGGGTGGCGCAGCCGCAACACCCTGCCTGCGCTATATCCTGAGAAGGCTATTGAGGACGGGAATTAAACGTTCCTCCTTTTCTTACTTACGGGACCGACATGGAGGGTGCCGGCTCACGCGATATCGCGAACTACTATTTGGGGGGCGAGATGCCCTCCTCTCGCAACATGCACACGGAGCAGCAGCCTACTGCCACTGACCCTCTGAACCTTCTGGATCCTAGACCGACGGAGGTAAGTTCTTTAAGAAATGTGTTGGGGGAGGGGAGTTTGAATCTGAGTGCCGAGGAGCAGAGTAGTATGATGAAGAGCATCCAAGAGATTTTTGAGCTGGAGGAGGAGGCTCCGAAAGAGGATGAGGAGATGGTCGATGGGGATGAAGATGTGGAGGAGGTTGTTGATCTTGAGGATCAACAGAGGAGGACGGAGAGGCTAAAGGGGGTGTTGAGTACGTTGGCGCAGCTCTGGTGGAGTGATTCTGAGCATATGGATCTTGTTGCTGAGAAGTTGGCGGATGGGAGTCGCGATCGTGAGTTGAGGTCTTCCCTATGGCAGTTTGAAGTCCATTCCTTACCTTTGTGTCCAACATTATTGGACGACATCAGAGACTTGTTTTCCACAATTCTCTTCCCTGCACCCCAGCAATCCTCATTCATCTCGATCTCGCTGGAGACTTGGACTAACACCATTCAGCAAAATGGCGCATACCGCTCGGAGATTCCGGTGTGCTCAATTTCTTCCTGGAAATCCTAAACGGCCATACCTTACGGCATACCTTGAAAATCCATGTTCTTCGATTAATAGGAAATTCCTGCGCAGATACAGGGAAGCTCTTCCGATAGCCACTCATGCGACAAGGCTAACCCTTCAACAGATGAGAACCGGGCGAGGGTGGTTGCGTCCAACTATTTACCTTCAATAATCAGCCAATTAAAAGATACTTCCTTACTTCCATTCGCAATACCTGTTTTGTACAACATCTGCATAGACTATGGTAAGTTCTTCGAGAAGGCCTTTGAGAACACTCGCTAACGCAAATAGAACCTGCTCAACTGCAGGCATCGAATTCGTTCCTTAGCAAGGAGCTTATTGAGCTGATCTCGAGTCCAAGATTCATCGACAGCAGAGCTTTCCTTGGATACACTTGTAAAATATTAGACCTTCTTATTGCCCAACGTATGTCCTCAAAATTTCAATCTATTTGCAAAACTAATCACGATGCAGCTTCTGAGCCAGAGCTCGCACCTGATAACACAGCCATCGTTCTTCTGAGAATATCTGCAGATCGAGAATCGCCAACTGACATGGACGATTTCATTGCCCTCGTCAATACCGCCGTGGCATACCTCCAGCACGTCAAATTTCAACAAGCACTGATCGCCCAAGGTGCTCTAGACAGCACCCTCGCAGTCCTCGTCGATTCCTACACCCGATTCGATTCGCACCCTTCTATCGGCTCACCCTCCGTCACCTCCTCATCACCCGATCAGGACGATGCAAAGCTCCTCTCAGAAATGCGCAGCAACCTCAACCAAGTCCTCTCCGACGTCTCCGCTCTCCCAGAATTCAAAGAAGCGGTCCCAGTCGTATCACCATTCAGCAGCTCTCTGCGCCGCTGGCTTTCGAGTCCGCAACTCCAGCTCCAGGTCTGTGCTTGTATCATGCTGGGAAACCTCGCTCGTTCCGACGACGCCTGCGAAGAATTCGTGCATACGAGCCAAGTGCACAAACCTCTCATCACAGTCCTAGCCAACGCCAACGATTCGCAAATCTTACACGCAGCGCTCGGCTTCCTTAAGAATCTCGCCCTACCCATGAAAAACAAAGAAGCACTCGGAAATGCAGGGATCTTCGAAGTGCTGCCTCGTCTCTGGCTCCTCGACACGTTACAGCAAATCCAATTCTCCTCGATCTCCCTAGCTCGACAGCTGATAGTTGGGACCTTCGAGAACGTCCGCAGAGTCTGCCAACGCTTGTCCGACGACCAAGACTCGCCCGCACACATGCGCTCCAACCTCTCACTCCTCATCGCCCTTTTCGACCGCACGGACGTCGAACCCATAAAAATGGAGATCTCGCGGCTCATCACGGCCGTCTGTCGGGTCTTCAATACCCACAAGGGACGCACACCCGAAGAAATGGAACGTATTAGAAAGAAATTCTTCGATATGCATCCAGATGTTGGCAGACCGTTGGGATTTATGGTCTCGCAAACAAAATGGCCTGTTGTGAAGAGCGAGGGCTGGTTCGTGTTTGCGCTTATGGCACGGCATCCGGAAGGCGCGCAGTGTATCAGTGATTTGATGCAGGATATTGCTGTGTTTCAGCCGCTGGTGGAGTTGTTGACTGGCCAGACGTTTCTGGTTAATAACCCCACCTCGTCGCCTAGCTCTGAAATCTCGGGAGCTTCGCCAGCCTCTGGATCTGGGGGACCACTGGGAATGTCATGGGAGGGCCAAACACCAGAGAGTGCGAAGACACAGAGTCCAGGCACAGGGCAAGAAGCAGAGATGGCTCGAATTGACCGGGAGAACGCGTTAGTGCTAATCAGCGAGTTGCTGAAGAATCGAGGGAGCGAGATGGCAGTCATGCGGCGTACACTATTTGAGGACTTACTGAAGGGTGGAGGAGAGATTGTCATGAGTTATCAGCAGGCTACTTTGGGTACGACGCCTCTACCTAGGGAGAAGAGAACCAGGGCAGGGCTCAACATACAGCAAATCGCGGAACAATCTTCGTACGAACTTTCATAGCTTAGAATCGTTCAAATAGAAGGAACGATTGAAGCGCCCGGGGTCTAGCGCCCGGATAGTGGATAATTTGAGTGAATTTTGTAGATTTGAATCGTTCAAGCCGAGTGAATGATTGAAACCTCTGCATTCAGTACCTAGAAGTATCCTTCATCCTGATCCACCCCTAGATACTTGACATCCGTGCCACGAGTTTGAATCGTTCAGAGTGAGTGATTGGCGGCTCTGAACAAACTAAGTGAGGATCTGGACAGGTGGATCCACCCCTTTCTCGCTTAGATCGAAGCCGAAGAGATTCCGTCTTCGAGGTCGAAAACGAAAATGAATTAGAAGATCGAAAAACTCCTAAACCTTGGGAATCAGGTTTTACGCTGTATGCCTTAGTACAATCGCAGGAGTTATTTCGTTCGGGCGATGGAGATCGTGTTCATGCTTGTGCTTTCTGGCCAGCGTACGAGAAGTTTCAAAAGGTTCGCCCGTTGAGCGGCCTCTAGATCGCCTACCACATGCACTGATTCATGCCCCATCGTTGAGGGGCAAAGCTTAATTGATTTGAAGTATGTGCTTCAAAGCGATCGCTACCGGAATATCGCTGTGGAGAAAGGTAAATTGCGACCAGGCCTTGGACTTGAACTTGATACCCCGAGTGAATATTCCCGAATTGGAATCGTTCAAACAGAATAAACGATTCAAAGCTCCGGGTCCTGCACCAAGTATCCTCAAACACATACTCCTCAGACCAGTGATCCCGAGGCAAACAGGATCAGGAAACCTCTATATATAAGTACCAAAATAACTCCCAAGTCAGACTGCGCACCCATCCTAGGGCAGCCTCCTGATAGGACATAACAAGCTCGCTACCCCCTTCAAGGAAACGCTCTTGCTTCCTGGGGGAAAGTCTGGTTCATTGTAACCTCGGAGATAGTAAGTATTGTTTGTCGTAGGTCACCCTGCCGTAGGTGCAATTCTATCACTGGGTCGTCGCTGTCCCCAGTCAACACCGTCTTTACCCGTGGCGGGTGCTCTGAATTGTAATTGAAATTATGCGTGACTTTTCCGGTCGAGGTGCTTCTGTTCTGAAAGCCCTGGATGTTTGGATAGAACCGCAAATTTGAATCGTTCAAATAGAATGAAAAAACGGAGATCGCGGATATGATGGGTTCCTGAATATGGTTTGGTTTGAAAGCCTCCGAGTGGCATGTTTGGAGTTTTGGATAGCTGGAAGCGTTTGAGCGATTTGGTATCTGGTTCCAAAGATCAAGAAGGGGGTCGGAGCCCAATGGTTTGATAGAAGGACTGACGCAATTCCCGAGGTTGAGTCTGAATTAAGAACTTGAACTTCAATATTGCTGGGCTAAGAACGGTTATTTAAATCCACATTATTGCGCTGGGCATAGAAAGTGGAGCTCTCAGGAGCATCACGTGCCGATCGGTTGCGGTCGGGCCATTCTGGCATGGAAAGCGAAGGAGCTCAGAAATTGGAGTAGGAGAGGAGAGATGCAGGTTTGTACGTGTGTTTCTGCTGTCCTTCGGGCTTTACATGGAATCGAGAAATTCCCTGCTTTGGTCTTGGCATATGGAAGTCTTTTGCTCCGTGAATTGCTCTAAAATTTCCAACGATTCAAAGCTTCGCATTTGGCAATATTGGCATTGGTGTCGTTCAACTCGAGCGTCTCAAATGGAACATCCTAGGGTCTTTGCAGGTTACAAGTAGTCGTCAAATGGCGGGCAAGTAGGTGTTTGTGATGATGTGAGTAGCTCAAACATCCTCAACGGCTCAAGGCCTCTGAATTTGGTATTGGTATCGTTGGATTGGAGCATCTCACGAGGCACATCTAGATATTTTGCAATCTCAAGCTGGAGGCAAGTAGGGGTTCGCAATCCTGTGAATCGCTCAAACACTTCGAAGGATTCAAGGGTCTACAATTTCAGATTTTATCTGCGTCCAGTGTTCTCGCATTGGATGCCAACAAGCAGTTATGCCTATGCTCTTCTTAACAGGCAGATAGACCAAGTACGAGCGACACCCATAAGGTTCTCATGTTAATCAATCGAATGATAGACAGAATCTTAGATTCTGGGATACGCTTTCCAATTACAGGCATCAGACAAAAAGAACTCTGGTCTGGGGAATTTTGGCATCCCTGCAAAGCTGCTGAACAGTCCACTGTGCCTTTATTTGCAGGTATGGGCTCAAATTTCCACATCACACCAAATGCATGAATCAAAACCACAAGACTCCTTGAGGACATTGGCACGTTGACAATGTTTACAAAACTTTGCTCGAGGTGAGGTTTGCAAGCAGTGAAGCCCGCGTCGGACGAGGTTGGAACTCATTTCGGATCTAAACCCGTTTCAGATAGCAAAAAAATGTGCGGGGGGCGGTCTGTCATCGGTAGCTTCATCGGTGAACTTTCTTTAAACAGCGAGAGAACGCGACCAAGCGACCTCATCGCAGGGAGAACCAGCGAAAGACTCCCCAGATACTACATGACCGACGAGAAGGTCATTGTTGAATCTTGGGGACGTCCGTTGTACAAGTGATCCCCGAAATCGCTTTGAAAACCCCAACCGCAATCATGGCGCCCGCAAGCAATTCCACCAAGACTCTCCAGCAGAATCGACCAAGACCGTCCGTCCCAAGGGCCGTTGTACCTGCAATACCTCTCCCTTACATTCAAAAGCGCAAGCAACAGCAGGCTGCACGTGAGAAGATATCAGAGGAAGCTGCTCAGGCTACACTAGCTGCGGTTGTAGAAGCACCATCTTCTCCAACTCCACCCCCCACCGAAACCGCACCCTCCGTTGTCAACGGCTCAACCGAAAGCCATGCTACAGAAAAGGTTGAGGAGCACAATGAGCCTGCTGAGGTAGAGGCTGCTACTGCGCCGGTGTTCGAAGCCGAAGAGGAGGTTGTCGAGAACTCTGCAAACGGCGAACCAGAGGCTTCTATCGAACAGGAGACAATGGGTAAGCAAACCTCATCCTTATCTAAAATGATGGCAGTGTATCTAATATCTTATAGTTGCAGAAGAGAGACACGAGACACCGGTATCTGCACCCTCGGCTCCGTCTGAGGAACCTCCCTCCGCATCGAGATCCGACTTCCATATGCCTCCAGCGTTTGTTCCACAAAGCCAAACCTACCCGAACAGCACTGTCGAATCTGCCAAGTTCCCACCACAACACATGCTCAACGGTCAGCAGATGCATCATGCTCATCCTAGTGCTGGAAGCGTGATGTTTGGTGGCTATGAAGAGTCAAACAATTCCTCGCCTGCACCCCCACCTTCTGCAGGGAACGTACCCACATACTCCTTTCAACAGCCTGCTCAAGCCGGGCGCCAAGGGCCTCACCCCTCGAACGGTGGCCATTCCCAGCACGGATACTCGCCAATGGGCCCTCCTCCAGGATACTACCCTCGCCAGGATAACTTCGTGAACCAAGGTCCAGGCGCAGACAACTTTACTCGTCGTCAAATGATCTCATTCGGTCCTGCGGATGGATATTCCCCTTCTGCCACACCGTCAGGGTTTGAGAATCAACGTCTTGCAGCTTATGATCCTACGACTCCTCACAGCTTCCATGGATCACAATCTTCAGCACCCAACGAACAAGAGAACGGTCCAGCTTTCTATAGTCAGTATCCCACTGCAGTCATCTCTAATGGAAGCAACGGTCACATCGAAGAAGTTCGACTCTTTCAGCAGCCAAGACCCAAGCCCCGAACCGGTTCTCAAGCTTTGACATCTGTCAACGCCAATGCCAACTTCTCAGGACACCCTATGGGACCACCTCCTATGGTTGATCATCTCGATGGCCTCGTGAATTACATTCAGGCACAGTTTGCTGATTCTGAACTGGCCGACTACACTCTCGAACTTCGCTACTCGGATGACCGCGCAGAACCTGTTCGTATTCCTGGCCACGGTCTGATTTTTGGTCGCAGCCCAACTTTGAAGTCCCTCATGAAAGCCCAGGCTCAAGTCAACAATGGTGACGGTCTCACAGGCAAATCGCTCCTCATCGAGTCTGATGATCGCTTCCTGCGCTCTGATGGATTCTGGATGGCGTTGCAAAGACTCTATGGTGGACCGCTCCTCGACATGGGCGCTGCTGCGATGCAACACTTGCCACGAACATCACAGCAGCCACATCCAATGCCTGGTACAGCCGCTGACCGTTGTGACCTTGGACTTGGCTATGCAGCTGCTGGTCATATTCTCCAAATCCCACCTGTTGTCAGCAGAGGAGCAGAGATTGCAGGCCATTTCGTCAACTGGGACACGATCGAGAAAGCCCTTGATTTTGCGCTAGATGGTGGCATAGACTCGCAGTGGACTTACGGTGCTCAACCAGAGCAGATCAAGTCTCCAAGCACCTACGGCCCTGCAGTCAATCTCATAATCTATGGCGCACTGAACTTCATGGTTTCCGCCTTCCCTCCCAACTTCGAGCTTGATACATCTGTCGGAGAGCCAACGACCAATCGGAGACTCCCCGCTGTCCCCGAAGATCGTCCTTCGAATTCACGGCTCAGCTTCATCAAGTTTGGAGATCATCTAAGCGAGGATAACCTCAAGTCTGAATCCGGAGCTTCTATCACTGCCACCCTCTCGAAGGTCCTGCTCAACCTACCCTTCCATCTGCTGAAATACGTACTGGAGTCACCGCGGTTGGGCAACGTTGAGGGCTGGGCGAGCACCAATCTCCGACAGAAGGTTATGCACAATGTTATCGAGGAGCGCGAGAGACGAAGGGTCAAGGTCTTATCCAGCGCTCAGGTTCCACAATCGAAGAGCAAGTTCGACGACAATGTGCGTTGGCAGGAAGCTGTCGCCCCACATGGTGGCCACGACGGAACTCCGATCTTAACACGAAGTTGGGTCGAATAGAGGGTGGGTTCTGGGGTAGGATAATGAAAAATTGCGTTTTACTGGTGCATCGGCGTTGCATTTGGGTTATGAATATTCAAGGTCTGCGGCACATCTTTGCATAAAAGGGGAAAGGAGGTCCTCAGGGACTCGATGCTCTTTTTCTGGCTTGAGTACTGAACGCAGGCCTTGCATCTATTTTGCATTGCGGTGCATTTCGATTCCAGATGATTTGCTGGATGGGATGGAGACCTACATAAAAAGTGCTATTGATTGTTATGTCATTGTAATAATGATGGCCAAAATGCCTTAGGTAGTTATGGAATATTAGCTGAGATTCCTATTTTGTCTCTTCTACAATTCTCTCCTCTTGTGTATTTTTGATGTGTCAGAATCCTCTCTAGTGATGGAACGTTACAACAGCCTTAACATGGCATCCTCTCTTGTCCCATTTCTTCGAAGTCAGCCTCGGACGAATCGCCGCCCTAGATCAAAAATCTCAAATACTCACCGAATGACTGCATATCTTGGCATCTGCTTCTCATATTAAGGTTTAAAGCCATCTTAATCGCTCAAATCATTTGAATCGTTCAAACAGTTTGAGCGATTCACACGGACCTGACAGTCGCATATTCACCCCAATCGCTCCAAACTGACTCAATCATTGACAAACTCCTTTTAAAACCCAACGCATCTTCCCAGCCAGAGGGCCCACTCCACAATGGAACCATTCAAGATTTCCACCGCTCAATTCGAGAACAAGTCCGGGGACAAGGACTACAACCTCTCTATCATCCGCAAACTCAGCGCACAAGCCGCTTCAGCAGGCTCAAAAGTCATAGCCTTCCACGAGTGCTGTATTACAGGCTACACATTCGCTCGCCATCTCTCACGTGAGGTGATGCTTGAACTGGCTGAGCCTATTCCCTCAGGACCGAGCATCCAGACCCTGATCTCTATCGCTCACGAAAACAAAATCATTATCCTTGCCGGACTCTTCGAGAAAGATGCCGAGGACAAGATCTACAATACCTACATCTGTGTCGATGGCAACGGCCTGCTGGCCAAATACCGCAAACTCCATCCTTTCATCAGCAAATACCTCTCTCCCGGTAACGAGTACGTGGTCTTCGATTTACTAGGCTGGAAGGCAGGCATCTTAATCTGCTACGACAACAACATCGTCGAGAACGTGCGCGCCACAGCTCTTCTCGGAGCGCAGGTAATCTTCATGCCACACGTGACGATGTGCACTCCTTCCTCGCGTCCCGGAGCAGGATTCGTTGACCGATCTCTCTGGGACAATCGGGACGGTGACCCCACGAGTTTGAGAGCTGAGTTCAATGGCTTGAAGGGAAGAGAGTGGCTGATGAAGTGGCTTCCTTCCAGGGCGTACGATAATGCTGTGTATGTGGTGTTCAGCAATCCAATTGGGATGGATGATGATCAGGTCAAGAACGGGTGTTCAATGATTTTGGATCCATTTGGAGATGTAGTGGCGGAATGTAAGAAGCTTGGAAATGAGGTGGTTGATGCAATGATTGTGAAGGAGAAGTTGGAGATGGCGGGCGGGAGCAGATATAAGAGGGCAAGGAGAGTGGAGCTTTACAGGGATGTGATTGGGAAGGAGCATGATGCGAAGTTGGAGGTTAACTGGTTGAAGTAGCTGTACTGTGTTGCTGCGGGAAGTACATGATCTAACAGAGACGGGCAGCTGCAATCGTTCTAGTTTTCAATTGCTCAGTCAGTTTGAGCGAATATAACAGGGACACACGTATAAAACTGGAAGTCGCCTCCCCGTGCTAGCGGATTAATCTTCAGATGTTGTGGACTTCCATATTTGCCTGAATCGACAAGATTTCTGGTGGCGTGGCAACACGATACTATCTGCTGATTCGAATGTTTTTAAGGTGGCAGCGTGTTGCCAGATCTTATATTTTGCTGGATATGTAGCCATCATCGGGTGCTTCCCAAATGGAGGACGACTATGTTTTGCTTAGGGTTTGATCTATACAATCGTGGAAACTACTTCTTCCTTTCTTCGTTCCTGAAGAGCCCATCGAGCCCCTTGTACATGGGTGGCTCTGGTTGAATAATATGAACAATGAGCAAATAACCCTGCGTACAGACTAACTGCTCTACACTGTCGACAGACTATTCAGCCGCGTAGTGGTTCTCTATCCTGCTCTATTCCGGCGCTGATATAACTACCCGTGTAAAAACTCTCCAAACGCGAACACCTACTCCTGCTTTAATCAAGGGAATCAAAGTAGAAGCTTACAGTTAGATCTGTAACCTTGAACCTATCATGCAAGGAGGCAGTGTACTATTGTTCCCTGTTGTAGACGGCTCAACTGCGCCGGACAAATCTGCTTTCCAGCTCGCTCATGAGAGAACTTGATGCGGCATGATGAGTTCAATGCATTGAACAAGAAGCCTTTCAAGTAGAGCTGGCAGTCTTTTAATCTTGGAATGAAGTGAATGATTCATGATCCTCTTGATTTACAACAGCGGAGCCCTTCATCTCACGTGTAGATGTCTACGTAGCCATTTGAACAGCTTGATCCTTGAAGTGGGTCCATGTAAATAAATGGAGTAAACCCAACAGACAAGAAAGATATCCCGAAGTTGCTCCTAAAGTCCAACCAAGTTAATGATTGAATAAACTGCCAACCAAAATGCCGACGCTACCCCTTTCCCTTAAGCGAGCCGCCCCTTTCCATCTGTATCATTTACAATAACGACTTTTTCCTAACAAAGTCACTCTCTGCTGCTGCCATCACAGTCTCACCTCACAAAATCTCTCGAGAACAATGAACTAACGTTCAATTAGATCTTTCCCAACTTCTCAAGACCCTAAAACTTGCATGTCGATCGGAAACGGTCATGCCGTCGGTAGAAGGATGGGCTTCGCGTTAGGGAATCCAAGGAGCTCGCAAAAACCATCAATGCCCAACGTTAGCAGCTGCTTACCCAATACCCGATATGAGTAGCTGGGGCATTGGCGGAAACAATAACATCGCTGTCATGTGAGGTCCGGGGAACATTTAGGATTGTCAACTTGAGTCAAACCGGTGGATCGAAAGGGCCTTGAGTGTAAGTATATAACCCTTCCTTGATGTGACTTGAGTGTGAGAGTGAGGCAACAAGTAGAGGGTGACTAATTCTTTTTTTTATTTTTGAGATTGAGGTCTCGTTTTTGGAAATCGTCTGAACAGCGGCGGCACTTCGCTTAGAGTGCAGGAGTTAAGGAGAGGCAAAGTGAATTGGAGAGAAATTTGCATATGTGACTTTCATTATCATAACTATCATAGCAATCATGGAGGCATCAAGAGTCCTACAACAGTCCTCACAGCGCTCAAAGGACCCTTTTCTTTGACTAACTTGTCAAAAGTCTCGGGTATCCTTTGCAAGCTTTTGCGATCGTCTTGTTTTTGCCCTGTTACTTCAAGTTAGCCAACAAGTCTTGTAGAATGTGACAAGAGGAGGAGAGAACCTACAGCTCTTTGGCAACTTTGGGCTCACAGAAATGGAGCTCTCCACCTCACCAGTCCAATCAAACCCTATCCTCCATTCGAACCTTAGTTCCACCTCATCGTTGCTCAATTCTATGGCCGTCTGTCCCATATGAGGCAGTAGTTGCCTCATTGTCCATTTGTGTTTCCTCATCTCCTCACCCTCATTTCCATCGAGACCCGTAACATCATCCTCATTAATCTCCAGAGACCTCCTTCTTTTTCTTTTCTGCACTTTCCGTTGAAGAGACTTGGCCCTCGCTTCTGCAGTCCCAAATTCTTGCTCAACAGTGGACCAGAGCCTCGCTCTCGAGACTGACACCTCGACCCATCTTCCCATCGCCCAGCAGATTACCCCAATATCCCTATTTAAGACAGCTTCTGGGTTGGATCGCTCTCGAATGAATGTACCGAGTTCCTTCTCGGCGTTCGACGGGAGCGCTTCGATATCCAGCGAGGCGATAGAAAGTAGGGAGCTGTCGACAGTCATTGAGAGACGAGCTGAGAAAAGGCCAGATGGATGTGAAGCCTTGATCAGATGGCGTTGGAGAATGGGTCGCTCCACTTCTTGGATCGACATGTCGGGTGAAGATGATTCCGGAGGCAGGAGGGTAATGTTTGAGGTATATATCAAAGGACTGAAGGCTTGAAGGTACGGAAGAGGGCCATCCAGCGCGATGGGTAGATGTGAGGGTATCGGCTTCTCCAAGGCAGAAAGAGAGGTAGTTTGACGCTTTCGGCGCGACGTAAAGGGTAAGAACGAATCAATAGACTTGAAGATGCTTGCCGTTTTTGATTTTGGTTCAGAAGTTGGTTCAGGGGCTGTAGAGCGAAGTAACATTTCCAGCAACTCATCGGGATTAGAAGGAGGGGTTGGTCGCAACTTCCGCGACTCATATTGTAGACGTAATCGTTCGTTCTCCTGGTTCCCGAGCACAATATCGGCCTGCAGTTGTTGGAGTTCCTTTAAGAGATCGTCACGAGTCTTCTTCTGGGACGCATGTGGGTCTTCAGGAACCAAGAACCTCAGTGATCTTCGACGCGTGACGCTATGCTGCTTTTTGGATATGGGTTGAGATTCGGGTTCTGCGGTCTTTGACCGTACCGGAGGCGAATGGTCTCGAGGTTTCAGAGGCGACGACTTGACCTTTTGAGACTTCATCCTTGCTCGTTTGCTTGGTGTATCGTGTATCCCAGTGGATGGTGTTGTGACGACCGGATCGAGGATCCCTAGTTGAGTGGGGGTTGGAGGTAATTCTGGCTCCTCAGGCTGGCTGCGATTGAAGGTCACAGGTTCTGCAGCCTGCGAAGAACGAGGAGGCCGTCTCGAACTTTCCTCCAAGTGCCGCTCCCTCTGTCGCTGAGGATGGGGAAGGACAATAGGCTGCACAGCTTCCGATGAATGTGGTTGCTCAACGATATTTGTAGGTAATTGAGGTTCTTCATGTTGTTCGAAATTGTCCGTCGAAATCTGCTCTGTGGACTGCGTGGGAACTTCATGCGTCGTAACAGGATCTGGTTCACGAGGTAGTTGAGTGTCCTTCAGAACTAGAGGCTCTACAGTTGTCGAGATTCTTGGCTCCGTAGGAGTTGTTGAAACTTTTGGCAGCGCTACTTCCGTACGACCAAGGATTTCTCCGACGGCCTCCACAGCTTGCGAAGAGACCGGCGACCTCCTCAATCCTTTCTTCTCGAAAGGGTTGACGTTATGCTCCGGCAAGTCTTGCAGCACTCCGGTATTCTGCGACCCCATAGGAGGCGACCTCCTCAAACCTCTCTTGGCGAAGGGATTGACGATCTTCTCCCGCATCTCCTCCGCGGCACCGTTCAGTTGTTCAATTGTCTCGATGCGTCTGGGCGCTTGCTTGAATGGGGATCGCGACATCCTTCTCGGCTTCGCAGATAATGCACCTCCAGATCGAGCCCTTCTGTGTCCTGAGCCCCGAGGTGTCGTTGATTCAGCTTGCGCCAATGGAGTCTGATTGCCCTCAACACTCGGTCTTGGTTCTCCTAAAGCCCTCGCAAACACATCCTGTATATCGCGGCCTCTGCTTCCTCGTCTCTCAGCACCAGCTCCCGCAGACGAAGGGCGGCGCAGCAGTTGGGGATGATGTTTCGATATGCTCGCTTTTGTCGGTGACGCGAATGAGGGTCTGCCGGACAGAGGTTGTGTGCCTTCTCTACGAACAGGTATGCGACTTGGGGTTGTAGGCGCGTCGACAGGTACCGACGTTGTGGGCGACGTCTTGCGCCGTTTCGATGGCGTGGCATCCATTGTCGAGGCAACCAGGGAAATTATCTGCTTTCCATGTTCTGGGGCAAAAGTTGCACTAAAGGGCCGTTGGAAAGGTACTCTCTTGAGGTAGATCGAGGAGGTGGTTTTCTGGTGTTGTCGCGTCCAGTCTAGGACACGCGACTTGAATCTTTTAGCGGGGGCCGACCAAAATACAACCTCTCAAAGCTCACGGCTTCATGAGCATTACCTTCAATTAATCTGAGCAGAATAGACATATTATTCTCTTATATATTTTACTGAATTCATAGAGTTGTTAACATTTCTGCCTCGATTACGAGACTCCTTTCTCTTGCTGAGCTGCTTTGCTGATAAACGCCGATGACGTCCGAGGTCTGCAGGACATAATTTTTTTCAAGACCGCCTTCTTAAGCCACCTCTTCCCCAAGCTCCACATCGTTTCGATGATTCCACGATAACCCTCATTTTCTTCGATTTTACCATCTCCTCACAGACCCAAACAATGGAAACGAGATACCTTCTGCGCGCCTCCTCGCGAGCTCTCAAACCTCTACCCTCTCTCCCCCACCTCCGTCTTCAACACACCTCCAGCAAACCCTCCTCCCAACAAGCAAACCCAATAGGCGACTACTACGCCTCCCTCCTCGAATTCTCCACACCCTCCATCACCTCCAAACCACCCACCACGGCCTCTCCCAGCTCCACTCCCCCAATCACCTCTTCCGACTCCGAGCAAGTCGAAGACCAGGGACCTGCTATCCTATTTTCCTCCCGGCTCTCCTCACCTCTAGAGCGCAGGAGCGAAATAAGAAAAAAGAGCACAATGATAGCGGGAGTCTGGGTACCGCCTAGACCAGACGAACCAGATAACTGCTGTATGAGCGGCTGCGTGAATTGTGTTTGGGATCGCTATAGGGATGAGATTGAGGAGTGGGCTGGGGCAAGGAGGGAGGCGGATCAGGCGCTGAGGAAGGAGAAGGCGTATCAGAGGGAAAGGAAGAGGAGGTTGGGTGGGACTAGTGGGACTGGGTTGATGCTTGGGGAGGGTGAGAAAGGCGCAAGTCATACTTTGACGAGTATGGATGATGATGGAGGAGGATCGGAGAGTAATTGGGGGACGGGACTGGATACGGAGTTTACGAGTGAGGAGCTTTTTAAGGGTATTCCGGTCGGGATTAGGGAGTTTATGAAGCAGGAAAAGAGGTTGAAGGAGAAGCATGCTAGGGAAGGGACGAGTGGTGGGTAGATATATGGCATAGATGGTGTTGCACAAATTTTGGGAATAGACGATGATGCTCTTTTAGATGACTGGTTTATGAGACAAACATGCTAGGGAGGGGACGAGTTGCAAATGGCCTTGAGAGAGAGCTTAGATGGCATATATATACCTCTGTAATGAGACCGAGACTTGGATACAAGATACCAAGTCATTCGCGGATGGTTGGTTGAGAGATTATGTGTATTATTCCCACCCAATGCCCAATGCCATGCTCCTGCCCTTCACGGGGATGATAATGTTACACGTATCTCCCTCTCATTGAGTCCAATGCATCCAACATCAGGCAACTTAATCAACATCCACACCCTTAGTCCTCAAATCCGCCCTCGCCATATCAATCTGCTTCATAAGCTCCGCATGCGCCTCGGGCACATCATTGAACGTGAAGACGCCGAAACCGAGTTTGAAGAGGAGGTATGCGCCAAAGGAAACGATAGCCCAGAATGGAAGCTATTCCCCATAAATATATTAGCTAGTCATTCTTGGATGTAAGAGAAAGAGAAGAGAGATCATGTGGGTGAGTTTGGAGGTGTGGGTGGAGATGTATCTGGGGGTGTTATGTTTAAATCATAGATGTAGGCAGTGCTGTTCGGAAGTGGTGGTGCGAGTTCGTGGACGGACTCTGAGAAGTCCTCGGTGTGCTGGAAAGGGGTTTGAGGACATGACGTACGACTGGGATTATCTCGTTTGAAATGAGGGCCGGTAGAGGAATGAGCTGGAGATAGAGTGCTAGGTAGAGCTGTAATTTTGTTAGCTTGTGTTGCGTTGCCCAGAAGGGTTATCTAGGCGTGAATGGACGATTGCATACAGATGTGACGAGGAGGCCGATTGAAATGGTTTGCTGAGCTCGAGTCATGATTGCGATTGAGTAATCCGTTGCTGAAGAGCTTGTATGTGCAAACGGAATGAGTGCTGGGTGCGCTGGTGTTACGGTGGTAAAGGAGTGTGGTTCGTAAGGAGCTTTTGCTGGCAGTGGGCTCAAAATTTGGCACGTATTCCAAACTGGCCTCAAAAGGCGCGACTAGTCACGTGTTGCTACACCAGGCTGGACGGCCATCACACGACAAGTTTTTCAGCTCAAGTTGCTCTCTCCGTTTGAACGATCAATTGTGCTAGCTTCTGTGGCATTTAAGATGGAGCTGGCAAGTTAAGATATGAACTAGGTGTCAAATAAGCACATATGGAGGCGTAACTTCCGAGCTCTATCTTCTCAAAACTGTTTCCTCAAGCTCGAAGCTTTGATAGAAAATATCTCCAAGAACCGGGTTCATCTTCATGTCTGTGAGATCGAGCTGCTCAATAGAAACGATGCCAAGTAGGAATAGTTTAAGTGGTCAAAAGCTATTGGCATGTGGAAATTTTGTCACAGTACTCGTCAGCACAGCATTCCACATCCTTCTTCATGGCACTGCTCGAGGCAATGCTCATAATGAAAGAGATCACTCAAGGTGAGTTTGCAATCAAAAATAACGCCGATGGCGTCCCCGAAGGAAAGCCAACGATTCTTGCCGCCTCGATGTGCAATGAAGGGCTCGTATCGCAGCACTAGGTATTCTTGAGCACCAGTGCTTCAACAAGGTAAGTATGAAGAAGAAGGAAGAAAAAGTTGAAAAGGTCGGGAAGAAGTTTGGTTCTTATAGAAATTTCAGGAGGCTTAGCGCGGGGGTTCTGACAAATTTTGCGCTAGCTTCTGATTGGCTCACCTACCGAGCGCACAAATTTCGAGTGGGAAATATACTGCCCTTAATTTTTGACTTCATCCAAGCCCTCCCCGTTGTCAACAACTCCACGCCAAACGCCAAACGCCTCTTGACTGCAAACGTCAAGAACGCCGAAGTCATGGCAATTAAACACAACCAACAGATTCCTCACAACCGTACGGTCACCTACGTTTTTCCCGCTTGTATGTAGCTGCCAGAATACTGATTTGAAGGGCAGATTTCCGAAAGGATTGGCAACGACGAGTCCGAGTTCACTTCGACCAGGTAAACACGCGCAGAAGGATTACAAGATGAGGAACAAGTTCTGACAAGAAATACAGCCCGGCCGCAAGTTGAGACGCCGCAATGCTCGTCTTGCGAAGTCTGCAGCAGTCGCCCCAAAACCAATCGACAAGTTGAGACCCATCGTTCGATGCCCAACCATCAAATACAACCGCCGTGTTCGTGCTGGACGTGGCTTCACCCTGGCTGAGTTGAAGGTATGGAAGATCAGGGTATAGGGTTCCAAAGCAATGGGTCTGACAAAATGCAGGAAGCTGGTATCCCCCGCAAGCTCGCACCCACCATCGGTATCTCTGTCGACTCCCGCCGCCAAAACCTCTCCACCGAATCCCTCGCCGCCAACGTCGCCCGCCTAAAGGCCTACCAATCCCGCCTGATCCTCTTCCCCCGCAAGCCTGGCCAACACAAGAAGGGTGATGCATCCAAGGAGGAGGTTTCTGGTGCCAAGAACTTGGTCAGCAGCGTCAAGCACAGTCTACCCATCATCCACGCCAACACCGAGATCAAGGAGATCAAGAAGAGCGAAATGCCCGAGGCTGTTGAGGGTGGTGCTTACAGAAAGTTGAGAGAAGCAAGAAGCGAGGCGAGAAACATTGGCAAGCGTGAGAAGCGGGCGAGGGAGAAGGCTGATGAGGCCGCTGCTGCTAAGAAATAGATGGCATGGTTTGCTCATGGGTCTTTGTTTCTACGTCGGTTAAGCTGGATGGGTGAGGGTTACATTGGCAACTTTGAAGGATTGCTTAGGTGTACTCTCATGAATGCAAACGGCTTGCACATCTACTGGGTTCCTGGGTGAAGACGTGCTGCAAGCGTGAGCTAACATATTACTTGGTACCGTGGAAGTCGATGGCTTTGAGATTCCTCGTTCAAGCTCATTAAGCGATTTATATTTTGACATACCCCAATGGATACTACCCGTTCAAGTGATCTGGATGACTTTGCAAAGTTCCTCAACCAAGGAAGTGTTCACCGTGCTCTTGTGCCTTTCTGGCTTCGAGACGGGGGAACACGCTGCTTGTTTCTTTGCCTTTGGGTACTGCCACTCGCGACAATACGTTCTCGTGGGATCGCTTCATGAGCTGTGACCCAGAAGCGTTCACTTCGAATGGGTGATTGTTAATTGGACCTTTGCAAATTCATAGAGGATATCCAGAAGTGCTTCATTCACTTTTCGTCTTCGTTTCAATTGTTATTGTCATTCCGCTCTCGTCTTGCGGTAGAGCTTGTCATCGTCATTATCGTTCTCTCTCGTCCTCCTGTCGAAAACATATGCGTTGGAGAGTGCTAGCGTGCTAGCAATGACATATCAGATCTGATTCTTGAAGAAGAAACTCTATTGCGCAATGGGTCAACGCGAAGAAGGGGGACCATGACTCCGAGGACATTCAATCCAGAAACACGCTTCACATGTTTGTTGGAGAGAAAACGTAAATAGTTGGTGGGAGGAAGGAGATTTTATACGCCAGGAACAGCTAGCGCTCACCTTTTTAACGACATAGTTCTGATATTCCGATTCTTTCTGTGGCACTTGCGCCGAGAAAGTCCATCCCGGATGTCAGATCTGACCAAGATGTGTCTTTGTTACTGTTTTTTCTTTTGATTCGAAAGTCTCAAAGCCATGCTTCGTTGGGATTTTGCTACTATTTACGATATTTCAAGATTGCGGATCCATTGCTCTACACAGGCCAAGAAGTTTATGCTCTCAAAACCAGTTCCTACGTATGATGTTGTACAAATATGTCGGCGTTTTGGTCGTAAGGAGGGCAACTTCAACATTCATTTTCGAGATCTTAGCCCAAAATATCTCCCTTGAGGTATTGTTGCGTAAATGCCGTCACGTGGCTGCGCACAAGATCTACGTATTACGAGTGCCAAGGCGTCTCGCTGCGCGCTCCGCATTATCGGGCTGCTGGCCGAATTTGCTTGAAATGCTGCGTTTGAATGAAATTTTGGGTCCTGTCGTACGTTTGCGTCAATCAAAATTTGATATATCCGAGATGCTTTACATTAATCTGTTTCTCTGATTGCACAGACATCGAGGTCCGATCTACCACTGTCACATACTGTATTATCCTTATCCCTACACTGACTGAAGCTTAAATCGACTTCTCGCTCGAATCGACGGCTAAAGTCAAAGTTATTACAGGGTAGAAAGGTTTCCTCGTTAGGGATAGTAAATGAACCTTCTAGAACATTCTGTAGTTAGAAAAGATCCGGTGTTTATCAGCAGGTTTCCGGTATAGCGATGTATCCCACCCACCCTATATAAACATCAGCTCCCCGAAGCCTCTCTCTATCAAAGTTATTAAAATTATATATATTAAATACTTAACTACTTATATTATTCTATGTAGAACAGTACTTGAAACCCATAAAAGTCTTCTGGCTCAGATGCCCCATTTGAACCTAACAACTGTTCTACTTGAATGTGCCTGTTAAATGCAGCTAGTTGGAGAGCAGTCCACCCAAGTTTGTCTTCTGCATCTATATCAGCGCCCTTGTCGAGCAGCAGCTGGATGACGGCCTCATCCCCATACATGGCCGCCCACGACAGCAGTGTCCGGCCGTATTCGTTGTCTTTAGACTCAAGATTAGCGCCCTTGTTAAGCAGCAGCTTGACCACTGCCTCGTGCCCCTTCCTGGCCGCCCACAATAGTGGTGTCTGGCCGTATTCGTTGTCCTTAGACTCTAGGTCAGCGCTCTTGTCGAGCAGCAACTTGACCACCGCCTCATGCCCATTCCTGGCTGCCCACGACAGTGGGGTCTGGCTGTATTTGTTGTCTTTAGACTCGAGATCAGCGCCCTTGTCGAGCAGTAGCTTGACTATTGCCTCATGCCCATTCTTGGCCGCCCATAACAGCGACGTCTGGCTGTATTCATTGTCTTTAGACTCGAGGTCAGCGCCCCTGTTGAGCAGTAGCTTGACTATTGCCTCATGCCCATTCTCGGCCGCCCATAACAGCGACGTCTGGC
>NXFV01001722.1:0-13544 GCA_002803225.1 Gamarada debralockiae
ACTCGAAAAAAGGTGATCAATTGAGTTGGTGAAGTAAGAAAAAATTAATTTTCCGAAAATCCGATATTTTGGTTGTGTACCACCTATCACCCACTGTAGCATGCGTGTGACGGCTACGAGTACGCGTAGGGGCTCCACCTAGGCGCAATGCTCGTCAGCCCCTCGACAATTCCTCACCCTCGACTTAGAGGGAGCCGAGGGTGGAAATACCAAGTGAGAGATCCAGTGTCTCCTGTGTGCTGAGGGGTATCTGGATCCATTTTATGAGGACTCACCTGCCCATCTTAGCATCCGGATCTGTGTCATTCTGGGAATTTTGCCGTACCAGAATGAAGTCGGACTGGTACGTAACTTACAACTCCCGTAGATTCCCTTCATGGCCGCGTTTGCGGGGAAGCCAAGCGTGTGCAAGTGCCTGAACGAGATCTCAAAGGCACCGTTTCAGATCGGCTTGGCCAACGTCACTGCATGTTCACCTGGAAGGGCGCCAAAAATAGAACCAACATTTCTTCCTCCATGTGCGATGAAGCGTAAATGTCTCTCGGCAGCCCGATGAGGCGTTGATCTCAACCACGCGAGCTGATTTAATGTCGCTCTTCGAGACTGTTCGTCCAACTTTAGCTGGCCAGGCTCTCATCGTTGCTGAAGAGAGAGCGGATGGTGAGACTTTTCTGAAGCCCTCTGTTGTATGGTGCTCATCAATACGAGCTATTCGTAAATTGGACTATGGGATTTATCAATTGGACGATAAATGCGAATTAGACATCTGATTGGTCAATTAGACTATGGGGTCTATATTTCACTGTGAGCTCTATGGGAACCATCAATTTATGGGATCCATATAGTGAATTTTAGTGTTGTTGAAACACCTAACTCAAGGACAGTTACAAAGCATTGAACACAGTACAAAATACAAAGGAAATGAATGGAATGAAGCTATCCACGTCTTCCCTGTCATCCCCCACATCCCTTATGTATTCCCGCCCGAGTGGTCCTCCTGCGAGTAGTACTCGCCCCTGTAGTCCTCCCCCTTCGCGCACCCGATCTTGCCGCTGCGCCAGTGCTAGGTGAAGGCTCAGTTCGATATCGTTGAGCAGGCGGTCGAACCTCAATAGCGTCACCCGTCCCAGCGTTACTTCCCGTACTCTTCCCTTCTTCTTGAGTCCCAGAGGGGCCAGCTTCAGGGGTAGAAGTGGCACGGGCTCAGCGATCTAAGACTTGATTCAGCTTCTTAACGTGGTTATTAGTTTGTTGATTGTGATTCACGCATTGTTTCGCTTGAACTATGCCTCTAAATTCATATCAGCCACTACCTTGGCAAGTATCACCTTTCTTGTAGTATAAGCCTCAGTAATAGTAAGGCATAGGATATCTTGAACATTATCATCTGTACTATTCAATTAGTTGTAGGGGAAGTGCCCTATAAGTAGTCCCCATTGCGTGTTCAACTGGTACCCTGTACGCGTGTGTTGAACAACGCGGCAGTGTATCCTTTATAACTGTCCAGCTAACCTGAGAGGTTTTAGGATAAAAAGAGTAACAATACAATCCCGGTCATAGAGTTCATCAGCTGAAATATCATTGCCTTGGGCCATTCTTACTGCGTTGATTCAGTTCCAGGCTGCAACTCTCTCCTCAATAGCTGTCAAAATGAGAGCATTAGTCTCCTCACTCTCATTAGCGTTTAGGGGCTCTTTATCACTAGATATTAGTTAGCTATGTATCCAAAGATACAAGAAATACTTACTTATTATCTCACAATCTTTTAGTATAAATATAGTATGGCTTACACCCAATCACACCTCAAAAGGGGCAGTATGACTAGGTAGGGGGCTAATTACTGCAAAATGAAAAAACAACTAAAAATAAGGCACACGGCCCTGTCAGTTGGGACGGTAAAGACTCGATTGATTTCTAAAAAGGTAGGAGGGGGGACAACCCCTCTTATGCTACAGTAAGATGCAAATACAAGCTATACTCAATACGGCAGGGATCGGCATTCCAACCAACAGGCCCTATCGCCCTAACCCTTCTTTAAATACCTCTTTCTACCATGTTTTCGTTGTGCCCTTGATCCTCGAATAAGGGTTTGCATCGCAACTGGGGCGATCTTTGCTCTCGCAATTCTGATGATTCCATGATTTCTGGGTGATGGGGAAGCATCGGCGAGTATTGTGCCGTAGCTCACAAGGGCTACAGTGACGGTAGTTTTGATATCCCGCATTGACATCTCTTCAAAAAGCCTCAAGAAAGCGTTAGGCCACGATAGCTCTTCTACCTCTCGTTTTCCTAGAACTTCCACATCAATAACGATGTAAATCTGCGACAGACCGCCAAGTGTAGATCCTAAGAGATGAAACCATTCTTGTTCTGTTGTTGCGCTTTGAAAGCGATGAGCACATAGAGCTAGGGACATCTCATTGAGCATAGTTTGGTTGATTTGAAGAGCTTGAAGAACAAGCTGCTTCAGGACGTCGATAACCAAGAGTTCCTTTCCATTTTCGATGGTTTTACTGTTTAAAGCCCATATGATCGGAATATCCGCAGTCCGAATCAGATCAATGATGTTGACACAGAAGTCCCGTGCTTCAGGCCTGCTGCCGAAAGATCCGCTGATTCCGATGATGGATGATGTCGATGAAGCTCCCCAGGCTTGGAGTTGAGCATTTTCCCGCAGACTCTCGTTCGATCTGCCAAGCCGTTGTCTGCGATTTCTCAATGCTTGATATTCTTGTAGACTTGACTGTGGACTGGATAGAGGTGTATTTGCGGTGAATGCGAGTATTTGCGAGAACTGTACTTGGCCAACTCTCCTGTTTGTACTCAGCTGAAGGTCAAGATTAATCCTGTGATTCTCTATTACTCGTCAGCGAACAGGTATTTATCAGAGCAGTGGCATAATGTTACCTTCAATTGTCTTTCTCAGCTCCGCAAACGTCGCCCATGCATTTCTTTGTTCGAGGTGCATATCTCTTAGTTCGGCCATACTCGAGCACACTGCTAACTGATCAACCTGTCGAGCACACAGTGCAATGTCTTCGACGAGGTCTTTAAAGCGAATTTCGTACGGTCTCATGATAACAGACACCGTGTGCTTGAGTTTGCCTTCAACATACCAATTCGCAGCCCTTTGCAGAAATCTCATGACCTGGGCATACAGGTATGCTACTGCATTCTTCATGGTTTCAGTAGGATAGAGAATGCTCTTCAGCTCGATACGTGGTAAAGCATCGGCAATCTGGCAAAGGCCCTTTGAAAGATTCTTCACTAATTCCTCGTGGTTGATTATTCCCTGCACAAATTAGCTAACATGCTAGCCTAAATCGAAGGGGGACCGTCTGCATACCATCAAGACGAATTTCGTCGCACCCCAGGCCAGCGACACGTATTCCGGGTGGTGTTGGGCCAACATGTCCATGACTCCGCTGTAGTGCATCAAACGTGTGGAAAGCTTAGAAAGCCACATCCGTACCTTGGTTTGCCTTGGTTTGAGGTCGTATATGGATTTCACGTGGACAACAGCTTTAAGAACATCTTGGATGCTGTGTTTGTCCAGAAACCATTCGCGTTTGGCAGCTTTCTTGGTCAGGTGTATGCTGAATATCTTCTGGGCTTGTTCATATGCTTCTTGTGCGGCATCCGACGAACTACGATCGATTTTTTATGAGCAGAGAACTCGAATGGTCGGAGGGGACTAACTTTGAACTCCCATTAGCAGCGCAGTACCACCCTGAAACCAAGGCCTGTGTTGCAATTGACGGCTGGATTGTTGAAGCCATATTTTCCGAACTCGCGCAGGTCGAGGACAGAACCACTCTTGAACTGCCAGTCATGAATTTTCTAAACAAGTACCTTCGTAAGGTAATGTATTTTGCTGGCGTTACTGCTTTTTGGGCCACGTCAGTGTTCAGCCCCGATGCTGCCACGCCCTGCATAATCCATTGGAATTAACATCTCAAAAGTTCGCCCAACACAAGCCTAAGCCCCACACAAGCCACGCCCAAAACTCTGTGAAACCGTTCATGAATGACACGCCCCGCCAATTTGCATGAGGATTTGCCACTAAATTTTACGCTCGCAGCCCCATTTCCCATCATTAAGAAGGCTAGTGATTCCCCGACCCCCCCCTCGGGTTCCCCCGACTCCCCCTCTACACCTAAACTGGACTTGATACCTTAGATTTCAGGCATTAAATCTAGCCCAGCGCCTCTACTTTGGAAAGACCGCCCTTAAGCCCGACGAAAGGGGGGGTAGGGGCTCCCCCGACCCGAAGGGGCTCGTGGGGATCCTCCCCCTTGAGGAGATAGGCGTCGGGCACGACAGTTTCGTTGCTGTGGTTAAGATATAAAGCTGTGAAGTTTGATGGGTTTGGTGGTGAGAAGGGGGGGTTCGGGGAATCACCAGCCATTAAGAAGCATGAGGCGGAGAGGTGAACCCTGGCGGTGGCTTGGTAATTTTGGTAAAAAGCCTCACCGCCTGTCAGCATCACACGTGAACTGACAAGGCAACCAAAAAGGCAGATTTACTAATTTAACCAAGTTGCACAATCGATACGCCCTTGCCTCATTTTCTCCAGAAAATTTTCTTAATCACGGATCGAGGAACCGGTCCTCAATTCGTATCTTCTGATGGCGACTATCGTCTGAACGGTTCTTTTTGCCCAGAATAGTATGCCCCGAACAACTCGTCGAACTTCAGGGAATCAATCCGACCAGAGACGCAACTAACCACGACACTCCCACGCCAGACATGTCATCTTCGCGGTCAATATCGAATTTTGGAGAAGGCCGGAATCAAGACTCACCGGCTATGGCCCGGCGGGTAGAGAAAGAAGTTGTAGCTTTCACGAGACCACCTGGCCATAATGGAAGAGGGATATCTCACCTTCCAAGCTATACGGTTTACTCAATTCCTGGTGGTGGAGCTCCGCTGCTGCATGAAGCATCGTTGCTCGAGTCGGGAAAGAACAAGCGCCGGCGAATCGAATCCCAAGAGCAGAGCATTGCCACCAATCCGTCTTCCAGCTTCAGGACATCCAGCTTTATTTCCGTGGGCTCCATGGGGATGGAACCAACTTCTGCACCTCGCCAGCCTTTTTTGGACGTCTCGGAGATACACTCTACTATTTCCCACGATCAGACATCTAAAATAGAAACTATCGACGCGCAACTACTTGCGCTGTACGCAGAAAAAATTGCAAGCGTGCTGGCCGAAGAGGTGCGTAGAAGAAAGTCATTGGGCGTACGAGCTTTGACTAATCAATTGTGTTGAATCAAGGACCAAAGAGTGCTTGAGCAGAGACCTGATGAGTGGAGACCTGATGAACAGAGACCTGATGAACAGAGACCTGATGAGCGGAGACCTGATGAACAGAGACCTGATGAGCAGAAACAGCAGCCCGGGGCCCCCCATGGCAACCCCTCCTCAGGAATCCAACAGCTGATTTACCAATCACTCAACTCCCAGACAGGGCCACTGAGTGGGTGGCAAGCTAATGTCTTGATTCAAGAGCGCATGAGCCTTATCTTCACCCTGTAAGTCAAAATCTCAGCTCCAACTGCGGCTATCATAAAGCAAATCGAGTAGCGTTATTAATAAATAGCGACTCCTAGTATTGGAAATCTACGGCTGGCAAGTCAGCACCAACCAAACCCACCTACTCTCAATAAGATGATTGAATTGGGCTTGAAATTTGAGAAGGAGCATTTTAGCAAATCTCTAGACAAGGCATGGTCTTATAAATTACTCCGTGAGCAAGTGAAATGCTTATTAGTGGTATTAGGCAAGCTACAAACAGGAAATACAAATGGAGCTAGATAGACTCCTAGAGCATCGGAAGCAGAACCAAATAGCATCGCAGGACTCTGTTCCAGTCGAAGCTCAAATCGGGATACACGCTCAGGGTCAGGTACCAGTCGAGCAAACGGCACAAGACCGGTTGCAGGCTCAGCGCTGGGCTCAGGCACCCTCCCAGCAACAAGCACAAGAACAGTTGCCTGTCCGGCGTCCAGCTCATGTGCGCCGTGATTCCATGATTCGGGAGGACCAGTCTCCAGAGCTAATAACGAGTTCGCTGCAGAGACCTGGACTTGCCCGCGAGTATCGAGTCACAACAGGACTCACTACTGGATTGCAGAGTCTGACCACGCCTCTTAATGGGCATGTCAGAACTTTATATCCAGATATTAGAAGGCCTGAAAGAAGAGATAACGACCAAACGTATCTTGAGGAAGCTGTCTTTGCCAATCTCGAGCTACCTGTACCCCGGATATCCAGTGAACAACCAGAAAGTTCGAAAAAAGCAGCAAACGAACTTGGGAAACGCGACCGAGACATGAAACATGAAGAGGATTACAGAGAACCAGAGTCTAGCCCAAAGCTGAGTATAAATGAAGAGGCTATCCACCAACCTGGTATTGACTGGCGAGGCTGTATTGAAATCGCTACAGATTCTGACGGAGCAGTTTCTGACTCACTACTACTCCAGAGATTCTACAATGCTCTTCAAGGGGACAGGCTATCCCCCATCGAGGTTTCTACTACGCCGGAAGTTCATTTCCGGACCCTCTACAGGGTCTATTGTGCATCCGAAGAGAGTGTGACGTCCTTACTCGACCCGCCATGGAATGCTGGGAAAGGTGCTAGCGGCTCGCATCTGCGCGGTGGTAGGAGTATCTCAAATCTTGAGCTATATATTGAAAGACAGAAAGGGATTTCGTTTATAGTCTACAGAGACTATGAATGTTGCGATGAGGAGGATCATACTAACGTTGAGGACGAGGAAGAACAGGAAGCTGAGGAAGAGCACCACGACTCTCACACGAATTCACCAAAGCCAGTTAAAGAGTCGATCTACGTGATCTCGGAAGCATTCTGCAAAGCTCTGAAAGCAATCACTGGTGACGACCACCCTCGAAAAAGTCATTGCCCGAAAATTGAGAAGAGGACAGAATTTGTTGCTCCTTATCATTGGATTTACCATGACCGCAGTTTCTTCACAGACAAAATGTCGGCTTTATCTGCTAAATATCGACAACAAGTTGACTTGCTGATGTCTTACATCAATGATAGATTTGGTGCAGAATATGATGAAGTGGACAGCTTATTCTCTCAAGGTTTGATATCCGAAGAATACCTGAGCTACCTGTTTGTAAGTTAAGCCAGATACAGCATATATTTCGACCACTCCAACTGTCAGCTGCCCGGATACTTACCAGAACTAATACTTCATGCAGATACCAGATGAGATAATCGTAGCTAGGGAAGAAAAACAAAGTGGCCACATCCAAGCGTACCAGCTGGCAACGTGGCCCGACATCAACTCCCCACGATTTAAAGGACAGCGAGTGAGCCTCATAGACCTCCAGGTGTGCTCATGGGCTTTTGATGGCTCCTTTCAGAAAGTTCAACACGGTTTACGCATTAAGTTTCCCTTGGAGTCCAAAGACCTGATTGATATCTCAACGCTGGAAGTGCATCCTCTACGATTTACGCCTGATCTAAGACATCGACTATGGGAAAGAGGATTGAAATTCTGGGAGTGCAGACACAGAAAGTTTGTCCTCTACAACGGTTGGGACTATAATCACGATCAGAAAAGTGTATGTCCTGTCTATAATTTCTCTAATGATAGAATTCTCTACTCATAATAGCTGACTATTGTCTCCATAACAGGTCGACGCGCGCTTCATGGTCGACATCCATACCTACAGGCAAATGCACCCCGGGAACCTGCCTTCTCGATGCCAAGATGATCTTGGACAGGACTCGATGAATCACGACCAGCCTCCGGAAGGAGATTTCCTTCTCTTGTCTCCTTCGAGAGTGTATGGGTTCAATCTCGAGGAGAAAAAATGGGGTAGGTTTTGATAATGGATCCTCCGCAAACAATTACTAATTGTGTGGATAAAGCTTCACTCAAGGTAGAAAACACCTCGCCCATCAACTGGGATACAAAAGCTTTCGAAAGTTTAGTTGTGGATGAGACTTCAAAACTGCTGATTAGAGCCCTGGTCACCAACCAAGTTGCTGCCGAGAAAGGAACTGATATGATGAGCGGGAAAGGCAATGGTCTGATAGTATTATTGCATGGGTATGCATTTTGTGGATTTGCTTCAGTGAACTAGCGAACTTACTTTTAACAGAGGACCTGGCACCGGTAAAACGCTAACAGCTGAAAGGTAAATAAAGGTCTCTTCATGAATTTTACGCTGCTGATAGTCTTAGTGTGGCAGAGCTTGCAAGAAAGCCACTGTATCGTGTCACTTGCGGTGATATTGGGACAGATCCAGAGGCAGTGGAAAAGGTTTGCTCAAAGCTTCTTCGTAGCCAAGAAGGAGTTTCACTGACATAGTGAAGTATCTAAAAGTGGTTCTCAATTTGGGAAAGACGTGGAGCTGTGGTAGGTAAAATGTTTCTAATCTTTGACCGAACTGACCTCAAATTCTATAGTTGTACTTTTGGATGAGGCAGATGTCTTTCTAGAGCAAAGAACTCTCACAGACTTGCAAAGAAATGCTTTAGTCTCAGGTAAACCCATGACAGGGGAGGACCTTTAATTGAATGATTCTAATCTTTCTAGTGTTTCTACGAGTTCTAGAATACTACGACGGTGAGATGGAATCCATGGCCAGCCCGTTATTCCTCCTTTGAATCCAAATGCTAACTCCTTCACAGGAATCTTGATACTGACTAGCAACCGCGTTGGCACCTTCGATGAAGCATTCAAATCCCGCATCCAACTCTCTCTCCATTATGAAGATCTTACTGAGAAGCAACGTGCCCAGATCTGGGAGAACTTCATCAAGCGCCTGGAAAACTTCGGCACTGAAGACATCGATACCGATGGACTGCGAGCAAACATCAACAGACTCGCCAGGCATATCTTGAACGGAAGACAGATTCGAAATGCGATTACTACTGCGAGGCAGTTAGCTATGTTTGAAGACAAGACAATGGATTTTCAGGATTTGGAGAAGGTTATTGCGGTGGCTAGCAAGTTTGATAGATATATTCTGAAGGTGAACGATGGCATGAGCGACGAGAAGCTCGCAAGGGAAGATCGTGTACGATAGAAGGTAGTCACCCCCTAATGCCATGGCCCTACGACTACTATTTGTCCCGCGTTCGTACAACGACCGCGTTGCCTGGCCCGCTGACTAAGCTCTCTACGCCCACCAACAGTGGTTGACAAGATTATTTACGCACGGGCCATTCTCACCAAAGTTATCGAAAATGAATATATGGCTAAATTACAATACAACATCACCACTTATTGCCTCTAATGGGTTTGCCCCCTGATTTTATAAGCTCAGAGCATCTTCGGGGCATATCAGTAATGCGCTCCCGCATCTCCTCCATTGTGATTTTGTCCCATTCTTCTTGTAAAGCCTCCTTTATCCTCCCCCTCTAAATCAAAGATTCTACGTTGTAAACATTGCTTTATAATACTCCAAATACCTTTAATAGGATTGAGATTAAGGCTTTGAGCAAGATGGACAAGGTTTTTGAT
Source organism: Gamarada debralockiae (assembly GCA_002803225.1). Classification (NCBI taxonomy): domain Eukaryota; kingdom Fungi; phylum Ascomycota; class Leotiomycetes; order Helotiales; family Hyphodiscaceae; genus Gamarada; species Gamarada debralockiae. The sequence goes on from NXFV01001722.1 coordinate 9,512, forward strand.
ATTGTGTGCCTCCTTATACTTTTGCGTAAGGCCTCGTTTTCGTATACTATAAGAAGGGTCGCTATCCTCTTATAAAAGCTATAGTTTATTATTAATTTGATACATAGGCTTAATAGCTTAATAATAGACAGGCAAGAGACACTCGATATAGTACTTTTAGGTCATAACATTGCCTTTAACCTTGACTTCGACGTTATAAGGCTTGCCTGTCTTCTATTCTTATACTCAGTGCTAATATTCTTCTTCGGTCTTCACACAGACATTTTTCGTTTTTCAACTAGAACTCCGTCAATTCACTCGTTTTCATTCTTTCCTTCAAGAAAAATACTCTTTAGGGCCTATATTTTATTAGAAAAATAGTACACCCCTTCCTAGACTAATAGCTAGCTCCTTAGGCGCCGATTTCGACTCTAGAGCCTTATACGAAGGCCCTCTAACCTCGAGCCCCTCCCCCTCTAGCCTACTATACCTAGACCTAATATCAAATATAGAAATAAAGCCTTCGAGCCCTATCCTTCCTTCCTTACCTACTAGCCTAGCTACTAGTACAGCTACTCGTCCTATTACCTTCGAGTTCAGTTTAAATCCTCTTGGAAGAGGACACCTGTTACTAACTAGAATTCTTGCCTTAAGCTAATAACTTAGAAAAGGATAGCTATTATTAACTAGATTTTTAGCTCTAGACTATATAGTCTTCTTAAATAGGAAACGCGGACCCCCTGAATCACGTGTTTAGAGCTAGAAGCCTAAGACTAAGGAACTAAGGACTTAGGACTACTAGGACCTAGGAAACTAGGAATATATCTCCCTAGCTAGGGCAAAAATCCTAGAGGCTAAGGACTTACTCCTTTAGGCTTATAGCTTGACTAAGTTATATAATAAGTAGTCTAGGCTATTAGACCTACTCAAACTCTTCTATGAATATACTGAAAAGGGAAGACTCCAAAAGATATCGAATATTATAGTCTCTTAAGTTACTAACCTAGAAATAGCTACTTGTAATATCGAATCTAAAACGAAGGCCTTAGCCTTAGTAAAGCCTAGAACTTCTAATACGACTTACTCTACTACTTAGATATTACCTACTTATACTACTATAGCTAGTAAACTAATAATTAGCTCCAATTAGACGAAAATCCTTAAAAATCACAAATAAAGTAATTTGACTTTAAAAACTATTTATCTAGAATTATCTTCTAGACCTAGTTTTAAAGATAAACGAATGATCTTGATCACGGGATAAGTTATAGGACTAACATACTTCTCTCTACTAGCTATTAGGAATACATTTAATAAGGTCTTTTTAGATAAAGGGGTTAAGGGACTAGTAGTTATAACTGTTTTAAAATCCCTAGGCTAGAACTTAGTAGTTACTACTACTAGCTCCTTTTCGGCCAACTACCTTCTTGAAAAGTAGGCAATCTAGGAGTATATAACTCCTTTTTAAACTGCTCAAAAAGATAAACCCTAGTATAAGGTAGTACTTTATAGTATTTCTATTGCCAATTTTAATATATCTAATAGTATAGAGCTAGTTATTGACGAGATAAAGACCTTTAATAAGGACCTAGTCCTAATCGGGACCCTGTACTAGCTTATAGTACCTGAAAAACGTCTTAATTAGTATACTGGGTTAGTAGTAGTTGTCTTTGCTATAGCTACTAAAGCTAATAGGGCTATTCGACATAGGCTCTATATAGCTGGTACTAGCGTACAAGTCGAAAAGCTGTATTCTATAGCCCCTATAATATAGTACCAGAAATACTAGGGCTATAGTCACCTAGACAGCTACTATAAACGCAACATATATCTTTTTTCAAGATTTTCGTTTTTTAACTAGAACTCTATCAATTCACTTGTTTTTGTTCTTTCCTTTAGGAAAAACACTCTTTAGGGCCTATATTTCATTAGAAAAATAGTATACCCCTTCCTAGACTAATAGCTAGCTCCTTAGGTGCCGATTTCGACTCTAGAGCCTTGTATAAAGGCCCTATAACCTTAAGCCCCTCCCCCTCCGGCCTATTATACTTAGACTTAATATTGGACATGGAAATTGAGCCTTCGAGCCTTATCCTTCCTTCCTTACCTACTAGCCTAGCTACTAGTATAGCTACTTGTCCTATTACCTTCGAGTTTAGTTTAAATCTCTTTAAAAGAGGATACCTATTATTAACTGGAATTCTTACCTTAGGCTAACAACTTAGAAAAGGATAGCTATTATTAATTAGATTTTTAGCCCCAGACTATATAGTCTTCTTAAATAAGAAATGCAGACCCCTTGAATTACATATTTAAAGCCAAGAGCCTAAGATTAAGGAATTAAGGACTTAAGACCACTAGGACCTAGGAAATTAAGAATATATCTCCTTAGCTAAGGCAAAAATCCTAGAGGCTAGGGACCTACTCTTTTAGGCTTACAGCTTAACTAAGTTATATAATAAGTAGTCTAGGCTACTAGACCTACTCGAACTCTTCTGTAAATATACTAAAAAGGGAAGACTCTAAAAGATATTAAATATTATAACTTCTTAAGTTACTAACCTAGAAATAGCTACTTATAATATTGAATCTAAAACGAAGGCTTTAGCCTTAGTAAAGCCTAGAACTGCTAGTACAACTCACCCTACTACTCAAACATTACTTACTTATACTACTATAGCTAGTAAACTAATAACTAGCTTTAATTAAACGAAAATCCTTAAAAATTATAAATAAAGTAATTTGACTTTAAAAACTACTTACCTAGAATTACCTTTTAGACTTAGTTTTAAGGATAAACAAATAATCTTGATTACAGGACAAGTTACAGGACTAGCATACTTCTCTCCACTAGCTATTAAGAACGTATTTAATAAGGCCTTTTTAAATAAAAGGGTTAAAGGACTAGTAGTTATAACTATTTTAAAATCCCTAGGCTAAAACTTAGTAGTTACTACTACTAGCTCCTTTTCGGCCGATTATCTTCTCGAAAAGCAGGCAATTTAGGAGCACGTGACTCCTTTCTAAACTACTCAAAAAGACAAACCCTAGCATAAGGTAGTACTTTATAGTATTCTTACTACCGATTTCAATATACCTAATGGTATAGAGCTAGTTATCGATAAGATAAAAACCTTTAATAAGGACCTAGTTCTAATCGGGACCTTATACTAGCTTATAGCACCTGAAAAACGTCTTAATTAGTATACTAGGTTAGTAGTAGTCGCCTTTGCTATAGCTACTAAAGCTAATAGGGCTATTTGACATAGGCTCTATATAGCTGGTACTAGCGTACAAGTCAAAAAGCTGTATTCTATAGCCCCTACAACACAGTGCCAAAAATGCCAGGGCTATAGTCACCTAGACAGCTACTGCAAACGCACCCCTACTTGTAGGCTTTGTGGAGACAAGCATGCAACACAATAATACGTGTGTAGTACGTGCGACGCTAAGGGTACTAGATATCCTTATCTAGTACCTAAATGTACTAATTGTAAGGGCGTACACACAGCTAATTTCAGGTTATATGAAACCCTACTTACAATTAAGACTAAGAAGATTACTACTCTTTAATAATTAGTACAAGCTTTAAAGTCTTATAAGTGAACTTAAACTAGAGCGCCCTAGCAACTGAATTGGCCTTACAAGTCGTAGTAGAGCTCAAAATCGACCTAGTTATAGTCTAAGAGCCTTGGATTATACTTAGAAACTAGGAGCTAGACTACTTGAATACTCGGTCTATTTTATATCCTTTATTTATTTAAATCCTACTAGCCAACTTAACTCTACGACCTAGGACACTAGCTTACGTTGCTAGGGGCTTTTAACTTATAGTAGCCCTAGCTAGCTCTTCACCAGCTGACCCTGATCTACTAGTTATAGATATTATAGAAGGTAACTGTAAAGTCTAACTTCTTAATATTTATAATATAACTCCTCAACAGATTTTCGTTTTTCGACTAGAACTCCGCTAATTCACTCGTTTTCGTTCTTTCCTTCAGGAAAAACACTCTTTAGGGCCTATATTTCATTAGAAAAATAGTGCACCCCCTCC
>NXFV01001723.1:0-11333 GCA_002803225.1 Gamarada debralockiae
TTAGGCACTGAATTCGACTCTAGAGCCCTGTACGAAGGCCCCTTAACCTCAAGCCCCTCCCCCTCTAGCCTACTATACCTAGACCTAATATTAGACATGGAAATTAAGCCTTCGAGCCCTATCCTTCCTTCCTTACCTACTGGCCTAGCTACTAGTATAGCTACTAGTATAGCTACTTATCTTATTATCTTCGAGTTTAGTTCTGACCCCCTTAGAAAAGGACACTTATTACTAACTAGAATTCCTGCCTTAGGCCAATAACTTAGAAAAGGATAGCTGTTATCAACTAGATTTTTAGCCCTAGACTACACGGTCTTCTTAAATAGGAAACGTAGACCCCCTGAATCACGTGTTTAAGGCTAAGAGCCTAGGACTAAGGAACTAAGGACTTAGGACTACTAGGACTTAGGAACCCAAGAACCTATCTCCTTAGCTAGGGCTAAAATCCTAGAGGCTAGGGACTTACTCCTCTAGGCTTGTAGCCTTACCAAGTCACATGACAAGTAGTTTAGACTACTAGACCTTATCAAGATCTTCCGCGAATATACAGAAAAGGGACGGCTTTATAAGACATTTAATATTATTACCTCTTAAGTCGCTTACCTAGAAAATACTACACGTAATATCGAGTCTAAAACAAAGGCCCTAGTCTTAGTGAAGCCTGGAACTACTAGTACCACTAGTACTATTAATTAGACCCCCCTTACGTACGCCACTATAGCTAGTAAACTAACAACTAGCTCCAATTAGATGAAAATCCTTAAAAACCCTAAATAGACTAATTCGAGTTTAAAAACTACCTACTTAAAAACTCCTTTAAGACTTAGTTTTAAAGATAAACGAATGATCTTGATTATAGGACAAGTCACAAGACTATCACACTTCTCTCTACTAGCTATTAAGAACGTATTTAATAAGGCCTTTTTAGATAAAGGAGTTAAGGGACTAGTAGTTATAATTGTTTTAAAATCCCTAGGCTAGAACTTAGTAGTCACTACTATTAGTTCCTTTTCGGCTAACTACCTTCTTGAGAAGTAAGCTATCTAGGAGCACGTGACTCCCTTCCAAACTACCCTAAAAGACAAACCCTAGTATAAGGTAGTACTTTATAGTATTCCTACAGCCGATTTTAATACACCCAATAGTATAGAGCTAGTTATCGACAAGATAAAAACCTTTAATAAGGACCTAGTCCTAATTAGGACCCCGTACTAGCTCATAGCACCTGAAAAACGCCTAAATCAGTATACTGGGTCAGTAGTTATCGCTTTCGCCACTACTACTGAAGCTAATAGGGCCATTCGACATAGGCTTTACATAGCTAGTACTAGTATACAAGTCGAAAAGCTGTACTCTATAGCGCCTATAACACAGTACTAGAAATGTCAGGGCTATAGTCACTTAAATAGCTACTATAAATATACCTCTACTTGTAGGCTTTATAGGGATAAGTATATAATATAATAATACGTATGTAATACGTACGACGCTAAGGGTACTAGATATCCTTATCTAGTACCTAAATGCACTAATTATAAAGGTATATATATTACTAATTTTAAGTCATACAAAACCCTACTTATAATTAAGATAAAGAAGACTATTACTACTCTTTAATAATTAGTACTAGCTTTAAAGTCTTATAAGTAAACCTAAACCGGAGCGCCTTAGCAATTGAGTTAGCCTTATAAGTCGTAGTAGAGCTCAAAATCGACCTACTTATAGTCTAAGAGCCTTGGATTATACCTAGAAACTAGGAGCTAGACTACTTAAATACTCGATTAGTCTTATACCCCTCCTTTATTTAAATCCTACTAGTCGACCTGACCCTATGACCTAAAACGCTAGTCTACATTACTAGGGGCTTTTAACCTATAGTAGCCCTAGCTAGCTCTTTACTAGCCAACCTTGATCTACTAGTTATAGATATTACAGAAGGAAACTATAAGGTCTAACTTCTTAATATTTATAATAAAGCTAGTTAGCTAGTTAGTAGTCCTAGGACCTTAGAACAGGTTGTGTACTCTTGTACACTACTCCCTAGCTCTATTCTACTAGGCGACTTTAATATATACTATCCTTAGTAGGACCCCCTAGCTCGTACGACCTTAGGTACTAACTAACTAGTAGATTGGATTAAAACCTAGGAACTAGAGCTCTTAAATACTTCTAGAACTAGTACTTACTTTTGTCCTAACATAGCTAGAGAAAGTGTCCTAGACCTTACTCTAGCTACTAGCTCCCTAGCTAGTAAGATTTAGGACTAGCAAGTCCTACCTAACCTAAGTTTAGACTACTATAGCATCCTTTTTATAGTCTTTAGCCCCCTAGGCCTTGACCTAGCTAACTTAGTTAATAACTCCCTTTAACAAGCTAAGTATAATATAGCCCTAGCTAACTAGGACTTATTTGCAGCCTCCTTAAGGTTATATATAACGACTAGTACTATACTCAACTCTTTAGAGTATATAGAACTAATAACTAGTAACTTTAGACAAAAATCCTTAAAGCTCTTAAATAGCTAGTTTTAAACTTTAAGGACGCTCTTAGACTTAGCTGCCCTAGAGCTTACTAAATCCATTTAAAAAGTAGCCTTAGCTAGTATACTTACTAGTAAGCCTAGTACTAGGGCTAAACCCTAGTAAAACCCTAAACTACTAGAACTTTAGAAAACGATATTACAAGAGTAAAGGGCTTTAGCTAAAAACTTTATTTTTAAATAGCTTTATCTATAGGTAAAAAATAGCTACTTTTTGGCTATTAAGTAAGCTAAGCGAGACCACTAGAACTAGTTCTTAGAAAAGGAGGACCTAAAATTAATCTTTAAGGCTATATTGTATACTAAAGACAAGCTAGTTAAAAAAATCTCCCTTATTTAAGGAAATAATAGCTTTTTAAGGAAATATAAGGCCTTTTGTAATACACTATTTTTATTACCCCCTAAGGCCCTTAAGCTTAACTAGAATAAGTATAAGTTATACAACTAGAACTAACTTAGTCTTATTTAATTAAAGCTTAAGAATACTTGTTTAGCTAAAATCAAGGGCAAAACTCTAGGTCTAGACTTAATTACTTAGGAAATTATACTCTAGGCTTACTAAGCTATTCTAGAGGTCTTTTTCAAGCTATATTCTAGGCTACTAAATATAAGTCATTACCTTAGATATTAAAAACAAGCTACTAAGGCTATTCTAAAGAAACTAAGAAAACTAGACTACTTAATTTTAAAGGCCTACTAAGTTATTTCCTTATTAAACTGCTTAAGCAAGGTTAGCAAACGTATACTAGCTTAGAGGCTAGGGTACCTAGCTAAGACTACAAATATATTATATTTAACTTAAATAAAGGGTAAGCTATAAAAATTAACTATTAATATAGCCTTATTACTAATAACTAAAATCGAGACGAATTAATGACTAAAATAAAAGATAATTACTTTTTTCTTAGACGTTAAAGGAGCCTTCGATTACATAGCCAAAAATTAGCTACTAGCTATTCTTTAGTAACTACGACTATTAACTAGCTTAACTTCCTAAGTCTCTTCCTTCTTAGTTAATAAAGTCTTTAAACTATTATTCGATAGCTAAATAAAGGAATTTAATATAATTGATATTAGAATACTATAAGATAGTCCTATATTACTTATATTATTTTTAATCTATATTTGTAGCCTCTTCCCTAAACTAGCTATTATAGCTAAAGTCCTTTTATATATTAATGATATTATATTAGTAGTCTTAAGTACTAGCTTAAAAAAGAATATTAAGATACTTAAGAAAGAAGTAGCTAAGCTATATAAACTAAGGGCTAAAGATATAATCTAATTTGACCTAACGAAAATAAAGCTTATTTACTTTATAATATTAAAAAAGGCTAAGATAGCTAGCTTATAACTACTAAACTAGGAAATTATATAACCTAAGGAAGTCGTTAGGTAGCTAGGTATCTAGTTTGACCTTAGCCTTATATTCAAGTAATACGTGGCAATATATATATTATAAGCTAGGTCAACTTTCTAAAGGATAATTAGGCTAGTTAATTCTAGACGAGGACTATCTTTATTTACTCTATAATAGCTATATCTAATATATATCACTAGTATAGCTAATTATAGGTCGTTTATCTAGTAGAGGGGCTAAGCTTAGTTCAAAAAGCCCTTATAGGCTCTTTAGAACCTAGGTCTATAGAAAATACTAAGGGTTTTTAAAATAGCTCTTATTTTACTAATGGAAGTAGAAGCCACCCTAGTCCCCCCTAGTATACGACTTAACGCTAGTATATGATAATATGCTTTTAGGGCCCTTAAGCTAGCTCCTAGCTATCTAATTAAGCTAGAAATTAACTTTACTTTAAAACCTACTAGTTCCCTTAACTTAATCCTTAAAGATATAATCTAATTAAGGAAAATCCTTAAAAATACAACTTTGTTAAGTCGAGTTTTTAAAAACCAATCTACCTAACTAATACGAATTTAAAACTCGATTTAAGGGCTAGTTAACCTAGACTTACTAGAACCTATCTATTACTTTAAGTACTCCCCCTAGAAAAGGACTACCCCTTATATAGTCAAAATAAGCGAGCTTCTAAAGGACGAAGTTGCCCTAGCTTACTTATTAATCTTATAACTAAGCTATTTGCTAATTTATACAAATGTATTATTAACTTTAGACAAAAATTCTATTGGAATAAGTATTGGCCTAGCTGTACTAGGCAATAGCCCTAGCCCTACTTGCCCTACCTGCCTACTAGGCCCCCCTATCTTCTAAGATAAGTCTAACTTGGGTCCTTATCAACTAGTCTATAATAGAGAGCTAGAGGCAATTACTCAAGCAGTTAAATACACTAGTAATATAGCTCTATTAAGTTAAGCTTTTAAGGTCTACTTAGATAACTAGGTAGCTTTACTTTAGCTAAAAACCTCCTTAGACGACCTAGGCTAAGCTTACTAAATTCGGACTAGCTTAGCTATAGAACTAGTTAAAAGCAAAGGAGCCTCAATTGTACTAGGTCCCTAGCTATACTAGTGTCCCTAGAAACGAACTAGCTAATTCCCTAGCTAAGGTAGCTACAATAATAGCCCCTAGCTTATACAAAACTAACTTTGCCTATTTAAGTAGTTAGATCAGGAAAGCCAAGATCGAGGACTAGCTAGGTCTACTTAATTAGTACGATCTACAACCCAATCGAAACCTAACTAGCTACAAAAAGCAGTTCCTATAGAAGTTATATACTAAAATCTAACTACCCCCTAGGACTAAGCAAGAGCTAGTGAGCACGTTCTATTAGCTAAAGCTAGGTCATAGCTACCTAAAGTTATACTTATATTGACTAGAGTACTTGCTTAACGACCTATATTATTATAGTAAGAAAAAGACAACTAAGTACTTACTATTTAGCTATAAGGAGCTAAAAGTAGCTAAGAAGAAGCTATAAGATAAATTATAAGGTATTAGGCTTAACTTATAGCTTCTATTATATATAAAAACTAATATTAAGAAGACTTTAGGCTTTTTAAAAGAGACTAGAATTATTACTAGAAAGTAGTACTTAGCTAGGTAGGAGGAAGAAGAGCAAGAAGAGCTAGTAAAGGATAACTCGGACAAACTAGTAGCTTAAAAACCTTAGTATACACTTTTATTTCCTTTGTTTATACTAGGGCTAGACCCTTAATATCCTTTAGAATAAATTAACTACTTCCTTAGCTTGTTTATATTTTTATATATTATATTACTAGACTAGTTAGCCTAAAAAACTAACTATCCTATTATAGTCTTCGACTTATACAAGATATTAAAAAGATTAATTAATTAATTAATTAACTAAAATAAGGGTTAGCCTAGCTATACTAAATAATAACCCTAGCTCTACTAGCTCCTTTGTCTTTAAAAATAAGTTTAACCTAGGTCCTTTATAACTAGTCTATAATAGGGAGCTAAAGGCAATTACTTAAGCAGTTGAATATATTAGTAATATAGCCCTACTAGGCCTAGCTTTTAAGGTCTACTTAAATAACTAAGTAGCTCTACTTTAGCTAAAAACCCCCTTAGATAACCTAGGCTAGGCCTGCTAAATTTAGACTAGTCTAGCTATAAAGCTAGTTAATAGCAAAGGAGCTTTAATTACACTAGAATAGGTCCCTAGCTATACTAGTATCCCTAGAAATAAACTAACTAATTCCTTAGCTAAGATAGCTATAATAATAGCCCTTAGCTTATACAAAACTAGCTTTGTCTACTTAGGTAGCTAGATTAAGAAAGCTAAGATTAAGGACTAGCTAGGTCTACTTAATTAATATAACTTATAACCTAATTAAAATCTAATTAGCTATAAAAAGTAGTTCCTATAGAAGTTATATATTAAAATTTAACTATCCCTTAGGACTAAGTAAGAGCTAGCAAGCGCGTTTTATTAGCTAAAGCTAGGTTATAGCTACCTAAAGTTATACTTATATTAATTAAGATACTTACTTAATAACCTATATTATTATAGTAAGAAGAAGATAACTAAGTACTTACTACTTAGCTATAAGAAGCTAAAAGTAGCTAAGAAGAAGCTATAAGATAAATTACAAAGTACTAGGCTTAACCTATAGCTCTTATTATATATAAAAACTAGTATTAAAAAGACTTTAGACTTCTTAAAAGAGACTAGAATTACTACTAAGAAGTAGTACTTAGCTAAGTAAGAGGAAGAAGAGCGAGAAGAGCTAGTAGAAGATAACTTAAATAAACTAGCGGCTTAAAAACCTTAGTATATACTTTTATTTCCTTTGTTTATACTAAGGCTAAACCTTTAATATCCCTTAGAACAAATTAACTACTTCCCTAGCTTATTTGTATTTTTATATACTATATTACTAGACTAGTTAGCCTAAAAAACTAACTATCTTACTATAGTCTTTAACTTATATAAGATATTAAAAGGATTAATTAATTAATTAATTAATTAATTATTAGTCTTAGGCTCTTAACTTTAAATATATAATTTAAGGGGTTCTTATTTTTTATTTAAGAAGACTATATAGTTTAAAGCTAAAAATACTAAAAATCTAATTAATAATAAATATCTTTTCTTAAGTTATTAGCTTAAGATAAGAATTTTAGTTAATAATAAGTATCTTCTTCTAAAGGAATTAAAGCTAAATTCAAAAGTAATAAGATAAGTAGTTATACGAGTAGCTATATTAGTAGCTAGGCTAGTAAATAAGAAAAGAAAGATAAGACTAAAAGACTTAATTTCTATATTTAATATTAAGTCTAAGTATAGTAGACTAGAGAGGGAGAGGCTTAAGGTTAAAGGGCCTTTATATAAGGCTTTAGAGTTAAAATTAGTGCTTAGTAAGCTAGCTATTAGTCTAGGAAGAAGTATATTATTTTTTTAATAAAATATAGGCTTTAAAAAGTATTTTTCTTAAAGAAAAGAATAAAAATAAGTAAATTAGTAGAGTTTTAGTTAAAAAACGCTTAAAATCGATCTTTATTATTTATATTACTAATTAGAATTCTTATCTTAGGCTAATAACCTAGAAAAGGATACTTGTTATTAACTAGATTTTTAGCCTTAGACTATACTACCTTCTTAAATAGGAAGTAGGGACTCTTTAAATTATATATTTAAGGCTAAGAGCTTAAGATTAAAGAACTAAGGACTTAAGACTACTAAGACTTAAGAACCTAGAAATATACCTCTTTAGCTAAGGCTAAAATCCTAAAGACTAAGGACTTACTTCTTTAGGCTTATAGCCTTACTAAGTTATATAATAAGTAGTCTAGACTACTAGATCTCCTTAAAATCTTTTACAAATATATAAAAAAAGAAAAGCTATATACTTTAAATATAATAGCTTCTTAAGTAGCTAATCTAGAAAATATTATATATAATATTAAGTCTAAGACTAAGGCCTTAGCTCTAGTGAAGTCTAGAACTACTAGTACTACTAGTACTACTAATTAGACCCCCCCTATATACGCTACTATAGCTAATAAATTAATAATTAGCTTTAATTAAACGAAAATCCTTAAAAACTTTAAATAAAGTAATTTAAGTTTAAAAACTATTTATTTAAAATCTTTTATAAGACTTAGTTTTAAGGATAAATAAATAATCTTAATTATAGGATAAGTTACAAGACTATTATACTTCTCTTTACTAGCTATTAAAAATATATTTAATAAGACCTTTTTAGATAAAAGAGTTAAGGGATTAATAGTTATAATTATTTTAAAATCCTTAAGGCAAAACTTAGTACTTACTATTACTAGCTCCTTTTTAGCTAACTACTTTCTCGAAAAGCAAGTAATCTAAGAGTATATAACTTTTTTTTAAACTACTTAAAAAGATAAACCTTAATATAAAGTAGTACTTTATAGTATACTTATAGCTAATTTTAATATACTTAATAGTATAGAGCTAGTTATTAATAAGATAAAGACCTTTAATAAAGACTTAGTTTTAATTAAGACTTTATATTAGTATATACTACTTAAAAAATACTTTAATTAATATATAAGCTTAGTAGTAATTGCCTTTACTATTACCGCTAAAGCTAATAAGGCTATTTGATATAAGCTCTATATAGCTAGTACTAGTATATAAGTCGAAAAGCTATACTTTATAGCCCCTATAATATAATACTAGAAATATTAAGGTTTTAGTTATTTAGATAACTACTATAAGTATACTCCTATATATAGGCTCTATAGGGAAAAGTATATAACATAATAATACGTATATAGTATATATAATACTAAGGGTATTAGATATCTTTATCTAGTACTTAAATATACTAATTATAAAGGAGTATATATAGCTAATTTTAGGTTATATAAAATCCTACTTATAATTAAGACTAAGAAGACTATTATTACTACTCTTTAATAATTAGTACTAGCTTTAAAGTCTTATAAGTAAACTTAAATTGGAGTACCTTAGTAATTGAGTTAGCTCTATAAGTTGTAGTAGAGCTTAAAATCGACTTAGTTATAGTCTAAGAGCCTTGGATTATACCTAGAAACTAAGAGCTAGACTACTTAAATACTCGATTAGTCTTATACCCCTCTTTTTTTTAGATTCTACTAGCTAACTTAACCTTATAACCTAGGATATTAGTTTATATTATTAGGGACTTTTAACCTATAGTAGCCTTAGTTAGCTCTTTATTAGTTAACTTTAATCTACTAGTTATAAATATTATAGAAGGAAACTATAAGGTCTAACTTCTTAATATTTATAATAAAGCTAGTTAGCTAGTTAGTAGTCCTAGGACCTTAGAACGGGTTATATACTCTTGTATGCTACTCCTTAGCTCTATTCTACTAGGCGACTTTAATATATACTATCCCTAGTAGGACCCCCTAGCTTGTATAACCTTAGGTGCTAACTAACTAGTCGATTAGATTAAAACCTATAAATTAGAGCTTTTAAACACTCTTAGAACTAGAACTTACTTTTGTCTTAACTTAGCTAGGGAAAGCGTCTTTAACCTTATATTAGCTATTAGCTCCCTAGCTAATAAGATTTAGGACTAGTAAGTCCTACTTAACCTAGGGTTAAACTACTATAGTATCTTTAATATATATCTTTTTTCGAGATTTTCGTTTTTTAACTAGAACTTTATTAATTTACTTGTTTTTATTCTTTTCTTTAGGAAAAATATTCTTTAGGGCCTATATTTTATTAGAAAAATAATATACCCTTTCCTAGACTAATAGCTAGCTCCTTAGGCGCTGATTTTGACTCTAGAGCCTTATATAAAGGCCTTATAACCTTAAGCCTCTTTCTCTTTAGTCTACTATACTTAGACTTAATATTAGATATAGAAATTAAGCCTTTAAGCCTTATCTTTCTTTCTTTACTTACTAGCCTAGCTACTAGTATAGCTACTCGTCCTATTACTTTTGAGTTTAGTTTAAATCCCCTTAAAAGAGGATACTTATTACTAATTAGAATTCCTGCCTTAGGCTAATAACTTAGAAAAGGATAGTTGTTATTAATTAGATTTTTAGCCCTAAATTGTATAGTCTTCTTAAATAGGAAACGTGGACCCCTTGAATTATATGTTTAAAGCTAGGAGCCTAAGACTAAGGAATTAAGGACTTAGGATTACTAGGACCTAGGAAATTAGGAATATATCTCTTTAGCTAAGGCAAAAATCTTAAAGGTTAAAGACTTACTCCTTTAGGCTTATAGCCTAATTAAGTTATATAATAAGTAGTCTAGGCTACTAGACCTACTCAAACTCTTTTGTAAATATATTAAAAAGGGAAGACTTTAAAAGATATTAAATATTATAGTCTCCTAAGTTACTAACCTAGAAATAGCTACTTGTAATATTAAATCTAAAACGAAGGCCTTAGCCTTAGTAAAGCCTAAAACTACTAGTATAACTTACTCTACTACTTAAATATTACTTACTTATACTACTATAGCTAGTAAACTAATAACTAGCTTTAATTAAATAAAAATCCTTAAAAATCACAAATAAAGTAATTTGACTTTAAAAACTACTTACTTAGAATTACTTTTTAGACTTAGTTTTAAGGATAAACGAATAATCTTAATTACAGGATAAGTCATAAGACTAGTATACTTCTTTCCACTAGCTATTAAGAACGTATTTAATAAGGTCTTTTTAGACAAAGGGGTTAAGGGACTAGTAATTATAATTATTTTAAAATCCTTAGGCTAGAACTTAGTAGTTACTATTACTAGCTCCTTTTTGGCCGACTACTTTCTCGAAAAGTAGGCAATCTGGGAGCACGTGACTCCTTTTTAAACTACTTAAAAAGACAAACCCTAGTATAAGGTAGTACTTTATAGTATTCCTATTACTGATTTTAATATACCTAATAGTATAGAGCTAGTTATTAATAAGATAAAAATCTTTAATAAGGACCTAGTCTTAATTAGGACCTTGTATTAGCTTATAGCACTTGAAAAACGTCTTAATTAGTATGCTAGGTTAGTAGTAGTTGCCTTCGCTATAGCTACTAAAGCTAATAGGGCTATTCGATATAGGCTTTATATAGCTGGTACTAGCGTACGAGTCGAAAAGCTGTATTCTATAGCCCTTACAACATAGTACTAGAAATACTAGGGCTATAGTCACCTAGATAGCTACTATAAATGTACCCCTACTTGTAGGCTTTATAGAGATAAGCATGCAACACAATAATACGTGTATAGTACGTGCGACGCTAAGGGTACTAGATGTCCTTATCTAGTACCTAAATACACTAATTGCAAGGGCGTATATATAGCTAATTTTAGATTGTATAAAACCCTACTTATAATTAAGACTAAGAAGACTACTACTCTTTAATAATTAGTATAAG
>NXFV01001728.1:0-23002 GCA_002803225.1 Gamarada debralockiae
TAACCTCAGACCCCTTCAACTGCAAATACTGCTCAACCCGTGGCTCTTGCGATCAGATCCTCGCCGTCTTTCAGTGCCGTTCTACAGAGTCAAGAAGATTCGTTTATGAGAGCTCAGTCGTGGCCCCCCAGATCCCAACATGCCGTCGATCGAGAATATGAATGATTTCATGAACCAGGCCGATGCCTTTGGTTTGGGTGGTATGGATTTACTAGCAACGGAAAGGATATCTCTGGGCAGAACAGATGAGTGGCTAGTAGGCTCCATCATGTATATGGGAAGGAATGTGAGCTGGCCAGGATAATCTTGGCTTATATCCTACCTACAGTCGAGAGACTTAAATACATAGGCGTCGCAGGAGATGCAGAGAAGAATGCGAGTATTCCGAAATCACTTGAATCTGGCGAATTGACGACTCCCCTTTGTTGTTATGAGAACCCTGATACTGAGGTGCATATAGCGCTAGTCTAAAATAGGTTGCGAAAGCTTCAATTCAAAATCTCTGTCTCTTCCTACATAGTTCAACCCTTCTGTTATATCTACAGCTTGACTGTACCAATTCCTGTTGCCTGTCCCGATAGCTTGTTGCCTGTATCGATAGCTTGCTGCCTGTACCGATAACTTGTTGCCTGTCCCTAGATATCACCGTACCTTCTAGACCTATCAACACCCTTTAGTGTTGGAATGCTCTGAGACCTCCTTCCTCTGTCTGCCGCAAGTCTTCCCCTATGCTTACCGCAACGCCTATGTATTTTGGTCTTTCAACTGTGGATGGGATATACGATTGGCGGAGATTTGTGCATTTCAGATTACTTGAGGTACCCAAAGAGTCAAATGGAGATAGATCACAATCATGCATTGACTTGACAGAGCCAGCGCCAAGACCCAGTGTCTACTTTAGTCACCCATTTGTCTTTCGTCACCTTATTATAACTTTAAATAGAGCCTTCGCATAACCTTCGTCTGAATAACCGTTATCAATAGCATTCTTCCATGTCCTGCCCCCTTCAATGCTCAGCCAGAATCTTCACGGAAATCGCTTATCTTGCACTTGTTATTCAACACGAGCCTCGAGGCCTCGACAGCATCTTATTGAATGCAAGGTACTCAGATGCACGAGCCTCGTTTCCAGTTTCTTCGATGGGTTAGTCGAATGGGCACCTCGAATTTTCCAACCATGGCCAGAACTTTCACATGATAAGCAAAGTTTAATGATTCGGGCGGAGATTCATCTGCTACCCGCCCATCATTAACCAGTACACCTGTAGATAAAAAATGTGACCTTCTAGAGGAGTACTTACTCATCTACGATGAAGTCACATGGCATCTGAACAATGTGTCCGATCACAAAGTGGTTTTCTTTAACTGGGCAATGCATGGGTAACGACAATAGAGGATTGTCCAGCCAAGATAAAGGATCCCATAATGCCTTTATCTCTAAACAGCATTGCAAGAAGTAATATATGTACACGATGTCCTACTTTCACTTGACAGCATAGACCTCCTTCACACAGCTTTTCGACTATACCATCCGTGCAGTCCTCAACTTCATCAAACGAATACATATTCAGATCACAATCCTGCCTCGCTCATCAGCCTCCTTCGGGGGGTAAGTAACAGCAAAGCTACCCCTTCCCTCTCCCCTTATCAAACAATCGCTAACACCCCACAGTCGAAATCGAAGTCGCTGTCGCGACCCTCCTTCCTACCCAACCCCGCCGCAATCCCCTCGAAATCCGAATAGCACACTTCCCCAAAAGTCGCCGCCCGCAAAACCTTCACCTGCGACAAGCCAACCTGGGAAGACGTCGTAACCACATGCGCAAGACGCTCGTTGCTGCTAAAATCCCAGTGGCCCGATTTCACAAAATGGGATATCGACTCCGACAGCTCAGTCTGTTGCCCGAAGGAAGAACTCGGGTACAGGACCGTCACGATCGAGTTTCGTTCCCCGCATTCCTTTTTTGTGGCGGATTCTTTGAAGGAAGTGGGCTTTGTGATGGGTGTATTGACTTCAACCTATCTCCTAGCGTTAAATAACAGCACCCGCCTGCACATCCACTTAGGAAACGGCATGGAGTCCTTCAGATTCGACACTATCCGCCGGCTGATCACATTCCTTTGGGCATCCGAGCCCCAAATCAACAGCTTGCATCCCCAGTACCCTTCCAACACTAACTACGCCGGTTCCCTCCGTTACGGCACTTCCTATGCTCAAACCCACCTGGAGGCCTACGGGCGACGTCCTCGACCTCTCGAAGGCGTAGCGCACTTTTCTGCGTTGCGAGGACTAGGAGCAGTGGTACAGGGACTGCGAGCCAGGCACGGCAATAAACCGACTCGCGTATCGGTTTGTCCAATTTGGAAAATGCGGAAAAGTGTCCCATGCCGCACTTGATGCCACACTTGAAGCGAACGTTTGAGTTTAGACAGCATGCCTGGAGCGCGGATGGTGAGGAAATCAAGAATTGGATAAGAACTACAGCCGGCATCGTCGGATTCATCCTCCATAGCGATCCCTGCGCGTTCAAATATCTGTTCTCAATCATCGGACAGGAAACTTTCGACGGCGACGACGGAGCAACAGTCCAGGTAAGTCATCAAGCCGGATAGAGGTAGGTTGCAATACTATCATGTTGGCGGTTTGCTCGCATGATGTTCAGAGTTTTGATTTGGTCGCATTGTTATCGTTAGTCCTTTCCTAAAATAAATAATCTTTCCCATCTCTTGATCTTGTGAAAGTGACAACGTATTACCCCCTGGAACCAATTCAAACTCCCAGCTTTGTGAAAATGATATTCTTTGTGCGTCAAGACAACTGTGAGATACTTAACGCAAGCTTTCAATAGTGGAGCTCATTTCCTTAACCGCATGACTGAGCCAAAGACTATGGATTGATCATTGCAAAGACTGGCAGTTGACGGCTTCGAAGACTGTACTTTAAGTCCCGGACTGACACTGGTCAATTTCTCATTCCTCAAAGATTGCCGGAGTAATCAAAAGCCCATGGCCACTGTTGATGCGGAAAGGCATACCTCTGGAATGGAACTGGTGATGATTCTCCACCTTTCCTCTTCGGGAATGATTTAATGTCGAATTCACCACTCCCCTTATGACCCCAATGCACACCAAGTTTTGATATAACTCGTATTCGCTATACTGAGCCTTCGTATTCCATCATGCCCATGCCAAGCACAATATCCTCCAATTGTCTTCCCCTCGGCTCTCAGTCCTTCAATCATCAATCATCCCCTCATTCATAATTATCTTCTATCATCAAGATAGAAGCGCTATACATTCACATGCAATCGCATGAAACAGTCGTATAGAAATCCCAGACATGATGTAGAAGCGCAAAAGTAGCGACCCACAACACCAATGCTAACAGGAAAAACGCACTTAAACACTAAAACAAAGTATGCACAATTCATCCAATGCGAGTTGACAGTCCTTATGTACTCCGCAGACCACAAAGCCTCTTTTTCGTAGATGCGGTTATCAAAAATGCATGGGGCACTTAGAGCATGAGGCCAAAAGCAGCTGCAACACCAACAGCGACAACTCCGGAGCCATATTCTCGTCCCATAGCCAGCATTGTAGCGGCGGCGGCCTTGGAAGTCGAAGAGGATGCAGCGGAGGAGGAACCACTAGCAGCAGTGACGGTAGCGCTGGCGGAGGTTGAGCTCGAGCTGGTTGTGGCAGCGGCCTGGGTGAAGTTTGCGGGGTTAAGGTGTCCACAGTTCTTCGCCTCGTTCTCCTTGCAAAGAGCCTGGGCAGCCTGGTCATTCTGGCCGGCGGTGATACAGTTAGAGTATATTTGCTCGCAGATGAAGGTGGGCATGGTGTCCTCATAGTACTGAAGGCCGGGAGTGGAGCCGTTGGAGGCACAGGTGCAGGTGTAGTTGAGACTGATCTAGAATCATGGGTATTAGCAAGAGAATGTGGTCGACAGATATGCGGAAATAAAATAGGAAAAGTGAACTCACGGGGTCGCAGGAGTTGGCGTCAATGTTGCCACTGCAGAGCGTACCACAAGTGTTGATTTCGGCGGAGCACCATTGGGCTGTGTCCGGTCAGTTTCTTGTGCCGCTAAATGATACCTAGTTGTAGGCAGACTTACATCTCAAAGTGGAGGGGACAGAGTTGGGGTCAATGGTGGAATTGGTGGAATTGGCCGTTGTTTGCGCAGCGACGAAGCTGGCGAAGAGCGCGACAGCGACTGTTGACTTTGCGACCATCTTGAAACTAGTGGGGTTGAGAATCGACGAGCTACTCAATTGATGTTTTTACTGAGGAAACGGAGGATGAGATGATGATGTGATGATGTTGCGACGTGAGTTGAGTTTCGACGGAAGGAGTTGGATTGTTTTGGGGAGTGGGAGTTTGGAAAGTTTTAAAAGAGGTTGGGGTATGGGATGGTGAGGAAGCAATCGTGAAAGCTTGGCGTCGCGGCCGTGGGACGAGCAATGCAAAGTGCACCAATTATTTTAGCGCAAAATGTAAGGCATTGTCCAATCGGCATGCTGTTCCTCTCTAAAAGTGGGACTGTGCCAGGTTCTTTGAACGGCTGGCCAGCCACCACGCAAGACTGGACACAAGATATCGATGCAGTACGGTATCAGAAAGAAACTAAAACCCCCCCCAATCACTGCCATCTAGAATCCAGGATATGGCTGGCTCACGGCTCACGGCATACATACAATATACACCTGATTCACATCCTTCACTTCAAAAAAAAAGTCTTCTTTCACGGAGAGCTTCTTCTCTTCAAGTCTTATCTGATGACAAATTGGGAGCATTAAGGAGCATGTAATATCCGTGCCCTGGTAAGAAAGAAATTGCTGGTAGATTTCCTTATCACAGCACTTAAAGCTTGGACACTTGGGGTATCGATTGTTTTGACGACAGCAAGTACGTAGTACGTGGCAAGATTGTCGAGAAAAAGAAAGGCGCGGTTCTCTCGTGCACGAACCCACAGGTGCTTTTGGAGTGTTGCCAAGGCATCTCCACATCGTATGGTGGGAGTCGTTGCCACGAATTCCAATACGAAGTACTTTCTGGTCGTATGGAGGAGTTCTTCGCTTTCTCGCCGATACCAGTTTCTTGCCTCTTCGAGATGTCTGAACAGGGTTACCAACACTGAAGATTCTTTTAGCCGTGATGCCGAGCAATCCGGCATTTATCCAAGAGTCTGAAACCTCCGCCAGATCTGGAAATGGTTTGACTTCATCCGCAAGCTTCATCTATTCTTACTTCTTCAACATGCGAATGGCCACCACTTACAGCATGCAATCCAGACGTAGAAGAGTTTTGGCCGTACGGAACTTCTGATTGGTCACCTCCTGGAAATCCAATCCTTTCCGTTTGGCACACTTGAGTCACGTGTGTCCATCACGTGATGGCCTCGATTAGCTAATGTTGCATGGCATTCCCACCCATTCCTGGACCCATGCTGCCGATCAACACAAGCTCAGTGGACCTCCTCCCTCCCTCACGCCGTCACCGGCGACAAAGGTGAACAACGGCTTGAGTAGCTTGATCATCGACACCATGGAGAGCACTATGGCTTTCTCTCTTGCCGTCTCATCCCGTCGTCCTCCCCTTCTTCTTCCATCTTCCTCTCGAGATCAATGCCGTCCCAACCTCGAAAAGTCTTCTTTCTTTCCTCCTCGTCATGACAAATGAGGAGAAGATACCTGAACCCGGGAAAACCCCACTCTCAGCTGCACAGCCGGACAATGGCCAAACCAGGGCAGTCGTTGAAGGGGGCTCAAGCGAATCCGTTTCTATCAAAAGCAGTGACAAGCACGCGCGATTTGCTCGCATACGGGACAATGGTTTTCTAGGGAGGTGTTGGAAGTTGGTCACGTGGAACCCAGAGAGATGCAGATGGGACCCAGATGATCCTCCACAGTTTAGCATGGGTTTGAACTTGTTGTTTGGCTTTGTAGGTGACTACTTAATTGCTTTACAGTGATTTGGGCGATTCTAGCAATACTGCGGAAGGTGAACAGGTGTAGTGCGAGATCTGAAGACTGCCGAGTTTTGTTAGCCCGAACTAACTTCTCCCAGGCTAGCACTTTCACTGTTGCAACCCTTTATTACAACCACCCCACCCTCAGCTCATGCTGCCTCTGGTTGGAGATCTTGCTCCGGCGCGGCAACGTGCCACGGCACTCTCAATCGTTGTATCTGGTCTCCTCCTTAGTATGCTCATCGCGCGGCTGCTCTCGGGAATCCTCACACAATACACAAGCTGGCGCAGCATATACTGGTTTTCCTTCGGAGTCCAATATCTCATCCTAATCCTCCTCTTCCTCTTCATGCCCGACTACCCCAGCACCAACCCCGGCGGCCTGAACTATTTCTGCATGCTCTTCAGCATCGCCAAAATGGTATTAAAGTACCCCGTCCTCGTCCAAGCCTATCTCGTAGGCTTCTTGATCTCCTCAATATTCACCAGCTACTGGACAACCCTGACATTCCTCCTTTCATCGCCTCCATATTCATACAATTCAGCGACAATCGGCCTCTTCGCACTCATTGGCATCGGAGCAATGGTCTTTGGTCCCTTCTATTCGAAAAGCCATCATTGATCACTTTGTGCCCCTTTTCAGCGTCATTCTTGGTCTGCTGTATTGTATTACTGGAGTGATTATTGGGACGTATATTGGGAAGTTCACTGTTGCTGGGTCGATTATCCAAGCTTTTGCTATCGATCTAGGCCTTCAGACTTCCCAGATTGCTAATCGTTCCACTATTTATGCAATTGAACCAAAGGCGAGGAATCGGGTCAATACTGCATATATGGTATCGGTTTTCACTGGTCAATTAATGGGCACCGCCGTTGAGAACAAGCTATATGCGGAAGGAGGTTGGATTCGAAGTGGTAGTGCAGGCGTTGGATTCATTGGTGCGGCTCTACTTGTTTATTTTGCAAGGCCGCCGTGGGAGAATGGCTGGGTCGGTTGGAGCGGTGGATGGGGGTTGAGGAGAAGAGACCTCAGATCAACAGACGAGAGTGATACTCCGGATTCAGCGATTGAACAGGCTTTGGATGAAGTCAGTGCAGAACCAGAAGAGTTATAACTGAGGGCAGTTCCAAGCGGGGTTCGAAGTGAATCATTCACATGGCCGTATCGGATTTAGATAAATCAGGAAGTCAAGGTATGCTTCGGAGCAACGATTCAGTACTAACGGATTGAGTTCTGATGCAGTTGCAACTGAGGAGGGCAAAGCGGCTCCCGAGTATTCGGAGAGCTTCGTCAATGGCGGCAACAAAAAGAGCTTTCCGCCAATCGGTTCATTTGCGAAGAAAGACAAGGAATCGCTCAAAGAATTGCCTCAAAAGCACACGCCGTACTCATGCATGATGATAGGGTGTTGAGAAAATCGACCAGGAGTGGATCGTTATCGTCGATATCTCAATTCGAACCCCTCCTTAGCGCATCGCCGCAGCCTCGCATGCGAGTCATTAATGACTGCCAATACTTGCACTAACTCCAGCACTTTGTAGATTCCGCTGCAGCTAGCCTCAAACCTCAGCAACCGTTTGACTAGATCTCGGCAATGCTTGCTTAGAGCCATGCCAATGCAAGTCCAAGGTACAAACACCAACACCAACTGCATCGTATATCCTAACCCAAAACCCCCAAAACCGCACGATAGGGCACTTCAGGCTATATGAGGTATGTTCTTCCTCTTCGGACACCGAGAAGGATTTAAGAAGCTGTTGCTGTCCAGCTCAATTCAATTGTCAGAAGTCATTCATTCAATCTTCACCGAACACCACCACTCGAAAAATCCAAACATGGCATCCATGCAAGCACCAGTTACAGCTCGCCCTGATGGGAAAGTTGCTCTCATAACTGGCTCCAGTCGTGGAATGTAAGTGCTAACCCTCCCTCTTCTTGTCGTCACAAATCGAGAGAGATCAAATATTCCCTCAGTCAGAAAATACCTGCTCTAACTTCTTTCAGGGGACGTGAACATGCATTAGAGTTGGCTTCTCGCGGAGCCGACATTGTCGTAAACGCACGTACACCGAGGCCGCCGAAGCTGTAAGTATACTCTTAGATGCTTCCTCCACGCTCATGGCTGCCTCATAGGTTGAGGCACTGCGCTTATGCTAAATTAAATCCAAAAAGTTTTGGGCCATTGGGAAAGGGCTGCATCATCTCTTATCAATCAACACTGACTGAGCTTTCAAAGGTTGTCAAACAAATTGAAGGCCTAGGTCGCAAAGCCATCGCCATTGCAGCAGATATGTCCAAGCCAGCCGACATCGTCAAGCTCTTCACTCAAGCATACGAACACTTCAAGCACATCGACATTGTGATCTCCAATTCGGGCGTTGAGACCTTCGGTCATATCTCTGAGATCACGCCAGAAGAATTCGACCGAGTCTTCGCCATCAATACCGGCGGCCAACTCCTCGTAGCGCAACAAACCTACAAATACCTTACCCCTGGTGGTAGCTTGGTTATGCTCTCGTCCATCTCCGCACAAGCCAAAACCATCAAGAACCATGCTCTGTACTCGGGCTCTAAGGCTGCGGTCGAGGCGTTCGTGAGATGCCTGGCACAGGATATGGGTGACAAATAGATTAGGGTTAACTCTATTGCACCAGGTGGAGTAAAGACGGACATGTATGCTGAGCATGTGAGAAAGTATATACCTGGAAGCGAGAACTGAAGCGACGAGAAGGTGGAGGAGGTAGCCAGCCAATTCGGGGTCTTGGGGAAAATTGGCGTGCCTTCAGATATCAGTCGTGTTGTGGCATTTTTGGTCAGTGAGGATGATACTTGGATGAATGGGCAGACGATCACTATCGGTGGTGGTGCTGTTGCATGAACTATCAGGTCTTCCGGCAGCTCTAGCGACTCTTTTCTGAGACTGAGCATGATTGGCCAAATGGTGGGAGTGCTCCTGGCGTTTTTCTTTCATCACACGCTCAAATACTTGCGGTACTTCGCTTATGCGTATCTTTCCATTCCTGCATATGAAAGTCTTATGTGATCCTACCTTTCTAAGTCGTCGTGGACCAAGATTTCATTCATGCCTTCGTACACATGAGCCGATCGTAGTGGTCGTCTCGTATTTATGAGCATTCCCAAGAGGCCAGTTCATTATCGCCAGTTGCGGAACTACGCCTTACCCCTCAATCTACGAAGGCCGCGGTCAAAAGTCATGAGAATTTAAGCCTAAAATTGATGGTACCTGTAAAATTACCCTGTAACTTCTCAAACTACCTGTAATTCCTCTACAATTTAGGCTAGGGTCCTTGTAAGCTCCCTGAAGCGATTGGCCACAAATTCACGACCCAATAATTGAAATCGCCCTACAGGCTCTCGTCAAATCGTTATTGGGTAGCTTACAGGGAACTTAGGAGATTACAGCGCTAAATTACAGGCTTGACACGCTGTAATACAGTATACCTTCGATTTTAGGCTTAAATTCTCATGAATGTTGACCGCGGCCTTCGTAGGGTGGAACCGGATCCCGCAAATCCCGACTATACAAGCTAAAGTTGTCGAATCAGACGATATTGTGTAGTATAAACATGTATGTATTGATGTCTCTAAGGAAGGAAAGTTGGAGGGTTGCCAGAACCCGAAATATGTGTACACAATCGTTGCCATAGCAACCAGTTCATCTGACAAAAGTCTACATCATTAGCATTTAAAAGCACGACAAGAGACCTTTTTTTTGCTGAAGATACAAATACCTTTGCCTTCTCTTTGCTATTTTGGATTGCCAAGTCTCATCAAAACACCACTCTGCAAGTTGTTGCAAACAAATGAACTTTAGAAACGCACCTTTGACTCCACCATACCCCCTCTCGCTTGCTGCCCCCTTTCCCTTTGAAGCGCTCTCTGCCTCCGCCTAAGGGCACCGCAACAATGGTTGCAGAAAAGTTAAGCGTCGTCATCGTAAGTGTACATCGTCTCTATCTCCCTCGCATCAACCTGACGACGAAATCTAGGCAGGAGGCTCCCTCGGCGGCCTAATCTACGGTGTCGTACTCAAGCGACATGGCCACTCTGTCCGTATCCTCGAACGCAACCCCACCTCATCCATGGAGAACCTTGGAGCTGGTCTCTCATGCAGTATCGACATGGTTACATTCATGCGCGATTACGATCTCACCCAAAAGCCCTATAGCATCGACACCATCGGGATGCGTTCCATCGATACCCAGGGCAAGAAAGTGGATGGGAGGAGTCTGCCGGGCTATAAGCAGAAGTCTACTAATTGGGATACGCTTTACTATCGATTGAGAGCGAACTTTGATGGGCTGGAGAGTGGATATTGTGACGTCCCTGAGGGGAGGGAAGGGGATGGTGATGTAGTGTATATGGATGAGTGTACGGTTGAGAATGTTGAATATGGCGAGGGTGGGGAGAAGATGGTGCTAACTTATCATGATGTGAAAGGGGACGAGAGGGTGGAGGCGGATCTGGTGATTGCCACAGATGGCCCGAGCTCAAGGATCCGCCAGATTTTGCAACCGGATGTAGAGAGGAATTATGTAGGGTACTGCGGATGGAGAGGGACAGTTCCAGAGAGTGCGGTTTCAATGGAGTCAATAAAGGCATTGAGTGAGATTCCAACGTTATGTCCGATCGATAACACCTGTACACTCTCGTCAGTCCCTCACCCTTCCCCAATCCCTACCTCAATCAAAACCAACCATCATGTTGGTATGAGTACCCTGATACTATGGTGTATATAACGCTAGTCTGAAATAGGGTTCAAAAGCTTCAATTCGAAATCTCTCCATTTCCAACTCAGTTCATCTCTTCCAATATAACTACATATCGATTCTACCGCTTCGGTCTCCGATAGCATTTCGGTTACCGATTTCGGACCCCATACAGTACGTCTCACTAGATATCACCGTACCTGTACTATAGACCTGCCAACACATCAATTATCCAGATACCTAATCCCAGGCCATAACGGCTCTCTCACGCCCGGAAACCGCGCCTTCAACTGGGTCTGGCATCGCCACTACCCCTTCAACTCCAAAGAATACACGGCGATCATGACCGACAACATCACCAACAAGCCGCACCGCTATACCCTTCCCCTGGGTAGGCTCCGCCCGGAGCATGGAGCGAACCTTAAAGCGCGCGCGGACGAAATGCTGGCTCCTTCTCTAGCAGACATGATTCGTGTTGATAGGTCTAGAAGGTACGGTGATATCTAGGGACAGGCAGCAGGCTATCGGTACAGGCAACAAGATATCAGTACAGGCAACTAGCTATCGGGACAGGCAACAGGAATAAGCTGTATCAAGCTGTAGATATAACAGAAGGGTTGAACTATGTAGGAAAGGACAGAGATTTTGAATTGAAGCTTTTGAAGCCTATTTTGGACTAGCGCTATATGCACTTCAGTATTAGGGTTCTCATAACAACAATTCGGAAGACAGACCAGCCTTTCATTCAAACTATCACTGATCTAGTGTCTCCTCGGGCTGCGTTTTACGGAGGGAAAGTATTGTTGGCTGGTGATGCCTTGGCGACGTTACGGCCGGTATGCAATCCCATTTCTTATTTTACCATTGTTTTGTGGTCGAGGAAAAGCCCTGACCTGCAAGAAGCGCCAGAGTAGAGGCCTCCTTTGAGCCCACATTGCTTGGACCAAATCTGCTGCTGTCTCTTTCTCAGTTAATGACTGCTGACACTAAAACTAGGTGAGTGGGCTTGGCACCAATAGCGCTGCTCGGAGTGCGCTTATGCTGCTAGAGGTATTGGCGGGGCGGATGGGTGTGGAAAGGTGGGAAAAGGAAGCGTTGGAGTTTGCGCGGCAGTCGAGAGAGTTGGGGATAAAGTACTCGCAGAGCCATATGTTTAATATGGCCAAAAGCCCGGAAGAAGCAGAGGAGGCTCAAAGGAGGGTGGAAAGATCTAAGAGTCGGGTTTAAAGCAGGGGAATCGTGGAAGAGTATAAGATGTAGAAACTGCATAGTTCTGAATAGCCTGGTAACCCTGGGGTCAGTCTACTGAGGAAGAGAGAGGGGGAGGGCGAGGGAGACACCTCTACATAAGAGTGAACTTCACTGCTTGGTGCCCTACGGTTTGGATTCAATTCTTTATTTGGTATATAAGTATCCCTTCCACCTATTTCATCGCTCCTTGTGATTTAAAACTTGATCCAGCTCCCGAATTTGCTTCTTCATCCTAGATATCATCTCAGTCCTTGACTGCCTGAGGCCGAACATGATCCGCTCCTGAACAGAAGGCGGCGCGTCAAGATATGAATCCAAAGATAATGAGGCTGTCTTTTTTGCAGGAGTAATTCTCGAGTTACTTTTGAGATATCAACGCTGTTCTAAGAAATTAGAAGGGGCTGTCAATTTTCACCTCGCTTGGGAGGACTGGGCAACCCCTGACAGTCCTGGAGGCATGGCGGCGCTAGTGATTTATGGAGACGCTGTAGAACTCTTAGCACTTTTCAACTTCGAAGCAACATCTGGAATCATACTGAAGTTTGTTTGGAACAGTTAACGACTTAATCAAGCAGCAGTAGTACGATTATATTCAGAGGATTGTATCACTAGACAAGTTGTCTGGGAGGCTCTGTCTTGATATAGCCATATTCCTCTTCCTCCTCACCCGCTCAGCAGTCCTTTTTCTCTTTCCTGGGCATTCTCACTCATTGCAATGGCCATCAAAGTCTTCGCTCACGAGATTTCGCGCCCACGCGATTTTTGATCTGGATTTCGGAAATAATATGGGGTTCAAGGCGGACTCGAGTTACGCGCAGCTGCGAGTTCCGACGTGTTATTTGCTAGTAAGAGAGGGAGAGGTAGGGGAAGGAGAGGCCGGGAGGAGCACGGAATTTCAGGGGTATTTTGCGTAGTTTGACATTTGGGTTTCCTAGGTATTGTTTTAGGGGAGTAACTATACTTTATGTCTTTAGGATCTGTTTTCATCTTTAGTCTAGTAATACATGTCACTTTAGAGATGTTTCTAACCCTTGGTTTTGCGAATTAACTATATCCTTCTTAATCAGTGCTTCTACTCGTGCCTTTATATGCTACTACTACAAAGGAGATCAAGCATAGCTTGATCTAATATCCTGGATGCGTATCCTCTAACTAACAAAGAATAATGCTAAGAACAACGTATTTATAATGTGTATATACAACCACTGCACTCCGGACGTAAAAGCTGAATAAACCTAATTTCCAAGTGCTGTAGTGCCCAATAATAAGGAAAGTGCGAACGCCACCGTAGCCTAAGCTCCTCAATCCGATTAAACTTCGGGAATGGACATATTGAGCGCTCATCGTAAATTATAAACCACCCGCAGGCATCGCTACTCCTAATTATAGGCCAAGCATGCCTTGACCCCTCACTCGGGCACGGGCAATTCGCGTCGGTAGAAGGCTCCTTTCCGGCTTGTAGATGATCGCCTAGCCGATGAGTACTTGAGCTTGGAACGCCTGCAATATAGAATTTCTTGATAAGGGGGAAAAGGGAGAGAAAACCCGGGAGTGGCTCTTTCTGGCAATAGTCGCGGCACGCTTCCGTTGTACATCTATCTAGACAAGTCGCTGTTCCGTACCGAGGCAGTCCTGCCCTACGTGATACACGACTTAGAATCTCGTCAACTGCGATGCCCACATGCTGAATCTTAAGGAAGTCATCAGGTGGACAGCCCCTCAGCTTTGTGATTTTAACAGCAGAGTCTTGGTCCTCCCAGCTTGCGTTGAAAATGAAGATATCCTTAGCGCCGTTAAAGCGGAGGACATATTCTGGAAAGCCCCAGTCTTTAACACGGCCGTACCGCACAAATCCCCAACGTGGCGGCAAGAGTCGGAACTTAAGTGTATCTGGATACATTTCGAGGACGACCTGTCGAGATTGGACACAGGTCATAGAGGCAATACGGCGAGTGGTTGTCGATTCCCGAAGAGGCTGTAGGGAACACTTCTCTGCTGGCCCACTCTCTTCACTAATACACTGAATTGGTTGGAGAAACAATTGGTCGCCCGCTTCTAGAGCGTTGGCCTGACCATCCCATATCACGACTCGCCGCGGATAACGAAGGGTAAATCTGTACATCTGAGGTGTTGCATCATCGAGATAGTGCATCCAGATCTGAAGACAGAGCTCGGATGGCAGCCGAGGAAACGGGTGAAAGATGCTGTAAGGATTTTCATTCGGACTTTTCTTAGAGTCGATCGCCGCCAGAGAGAGTGTAGGAGGGGATGCCATTGATGTCGCCTTTGTCTTATAAAGCTTCTGATATAACTTAAATATCTTCTCAAAAGTCATGGTATACTGTGAGTTTACACAGGAATAGGAGAGTTTGATAGAGCTGTACCTAAGCACAGATAAGGAGATTGTGTTAAGTAAAGGGAAAGGTAGAGAGATATCTATTATATAGTATTGATCTTTTAACTTTTAGGCACTGGTGGCGGTTATTGAAAGTGGCTGTGTAAGCTTACCTACGTGTTATGAAACAGGGCGAACTTCTATATGCGGTTCGCCTCACGCGCCTTATTAACCCCCTGTAGCCAAATAAGTGAGGCGAATTAAGCCAGCCTCTCTCTCCTCCCCTAGAATTCCCTTATCCAGAAGTACGAATTAACAGCAAGTAAGACAAATATAAACTATTGGTCTACTAAATAAAACATCATGCTATTTTGAATTGCTCGTGATAACAATGGAAAATAAACCTTAAAAAGCACCTAGTAAACTAAACTAAACCCTAACAACTATAATCAAGCACGAACAGACACGAAACAGAAATTCGCCTAAGAGCAAAGAAGACACCCTAAAATCCCCTTACAAGAAAGACAGCCGCTATTAGTGCCAGTATCACTAGAACTACCACTAGCCGGAGCAGGTTCAGGAGCTGGATTTCCAGGGTCAGAGCCAGGCGGAGATCCAGCGGCAAAGCTCGCCATCTCGTCTGAGTTAGTAGCCCTAGGATCATTTGTGAGATCTGTAATCATTGTACCCATTTGAGGATCGCCAGCCTTCCAAATTATATTGTACACTGGATTGTCGCCGCCTTTAATTGCCTGTTCAAAGGTATCCTTATCCCAGCGATAGATTACAGGAACCCTAGAACCAGGACCAGTGATAAGAGGCATTTCAGCCATCGTTAAGAGACTACTCGCAGGAAGAGTATCTAGAGCAGAGGATGAGTAGAGAACATGGACGGGTTCGGCACGGTTGGCTAGTACTTCGCCATACTTGATCGGCGTCGACGTGGGGGTGGTAGGCTGATGATGAGCCTTGCGATATCGAAAACTGAAACAAAACATTGTCTGATGGTCAGCAATCTGCATCATCGGCATTCCGAAGGCAGCGCACTGTCTGGAGCAAGTTTGAGATCCTGACTTTCGTATGAGACGGAGCTACCAGCCCGTCAGAAATAGAGGTGTTGGCAGCGGTAGTTCAGTGTATTTATTGATGTCTGTTTAATGATGATGCCAGGTTTTCCATCCACCAGTGGGTGACACTACTCGTGACGGCCGGAAATTCTTCAAACGAAAACAAAACTCTCAACTTTCGAAATAAACAATTAAGATGTTTATGTGATTTGTACTGCCGATAGTGCAGAATCGCATAGTTAACTTAATTTTTCTTCAAAAAGAAGTTGTGGTGAGATACGGTCTTTCCAAAGTTTCTGATCCGTCACGAATTCTCCTGGTGATCTACGCTTCACTGATTACATAAGCATTTCCTGACACAGCCAAGTACATAGACATACACGTGACGCCACTGGACCTAGACAGCCTCAAGTCTTGACAGCTTTCTTCAGGAAGAGGCTCATTCTGGATGGGGCGGAGGGATCATGAAAACCGAAACAGACAAAACTGACATACTGTCGCACGCTGTGTCTCCCCAGACCATATCGCAGCAGTGGCAGATCCGCCATTTGCTCGAAACGCATGGAACAACATTGAAAACTTCGACGCCCAGTCGCAATGGAACGAGAGTCGAAAAGGCTCGAGTGTCGGCTTATCAAGTGCGTCTGGTTCCCAATCAACTGCGGCCTCTCTGTCCATGAGTGCGGTATGCCAGGATGAAGATGATGATGGAGACAAGGTTGTTTATCCACTCCACGACGATGTTGGGTATTATTGCGAAGTTGCAAAATCAGTCAGCACACCGCGACCAAGACCGGTCGAACGTCAAGACAGTTACGATAGATACCATTCTGATAATCAAGATCTTGCTGTTCTTGAAGAAGATCGAGTCAATTCAGCCAGAACAGGGTCCTCAGAACCACTTGACTGGCCCCATGATGATACTGCAGTTCGATACGCCCCTTCACGACATGTCGACTACCTTTCCCATAATTGGCTTGAAGAAGATATTTCGGCTTCTTGTAGGCATGCTAAGTCAGAGCCAAAAGCCTATAGCAATAGCGCTAGATGGGAGAATGCCTCCTGGAGGACATGGCAAAAGATAAGATGCAACCTGAAGACAATCTTACCAGACACTCTCAATTAGTAATACCCCCGAGACGATAAATTTAAGGACTGGCGAACTAATTCCATACAGGCTCAAACAATGTGATGTGACCTGACTATATGGCCCACTTCTACGTGGTACTGCAGAAGATCTGGACCCTGCCGAGATCTTAAGACTGAAGCCTCAACCTGGTGTTCCCTCGTGGCATCTCACTCCGAAGTCAATCCTGAAGAAAGAGAAATGCTTCAGAAGTTATGCTTTAACGCTCCCTCTCGTCGGCTTCACCATTGAAGAAAGCTGCTGCTGCCGTGCAAGCTCAATACCTGCTGCTAGGGGAAAGGAGATTCTCCGACTTTGTAGGAAAGCCATTGCCTAGACGACATAAGAGAGACGATTCGAACACACCCGTCTCGGGACTTTCTTCGTCTGATACACGAGTTGCAACTCCGTTAGATTGTCCTCATAAAGTCACCAGGTTCTCTACATCGGTTGAGCAATGCATAGTACCGGACATGAATTCAGACGAAGACGGAGAGCTTGGGACGTACGCCGTCCACGACAACTCTGATAGTGATTCGGACGATGGGGGAATTATGATGAAGAGAAGTAACACAAGACAAAATCTGCCACCGTTACATGGCAAAAGAACACTCCAAGGGGCGAGTTTCAGTACTGAACGCAAGACGATGGCTATGCTGCCATCAACAGCTCTGAAATACCGAGAGGATACCCCCGAGCCTCGGAAGACAGCGATGAGGCACAGCAACGGATTCTGGGATGGAAGTAAACTCCACTCTATCGCATGAGACTCTACGCCCATCGAGACAATCAACTCGTATGCTCCTGGGAGATGACGACAATGACGATGCAGATTTGGTTTGGCAGCCACAGTGCTCTTTCGCCAATAACAAAGACAGCCTAGCTGTAGTGGACGAACGAAAATTCGAGAATTCGGCTGAGTATGGCGATACGGAGGACGCATCAGAAGGGGTCATCGAAAATGTTTATGTTGGAGTCATTCCGGCACAGGAGTCAAGTATTCCAGTTGGAGACCAAGTAAAAATACCACAGAGGTTAATCTGGATTTGAGTGGCTCTTCGGAGGCAGTCGAAGCTTCTATATTGCCGCCACAGGCTAAAGCAAGCTTGAAAGAAGGGCCAGCAGATCCACATTAGTCAGCGGATGTTGGTGGAAATTTGGAGAATGCTAAGTCTCCTATCTATGAGCTCTGAAATGAGGCTCCCTTTTGATCCAGCACCAAATACTCTTTCTCTGTCAACCACTGTCTCTGTCAAACTGGGTGGCGGTTTCTTTTATTGGCGGGCCAATGAATGCAGTCTGGAAATGTTCTTTCAATTTCTAGACTAGAATGAAGTCCATCTCAAGAGCCACAGCGAAGCATTTCCTCGTCTGCTAGCATTCGCCATGCATATGATTGGGACAACGAGGCGGACTGCGGCGCCGACAGTGGTCTTCTATTCCAATAATTTGAATTTTCGGAAACAATTCAGAAAACTTATTAAAAAATGCGGGATCCTGGACAAGTATCCAGGACTCAGGGTCGAATTTGCTTCGACTCTTGCTAACTTCGATCGACCTGTTCAATTAGCGGGCCACTCGTCTGGGTCAGCTACTTCTACACCATCACTGTCGCTAGAAATCAAATTTATTCATGACTCAGGAGGCCTCAGTCGCGCAGCATAGTTGAGAGACTGCGTTCGGGTCTCCTAGCCGCACAAGTGGCTTCCATAGAGAAAAATTTGACACAGCCAACAAGGATGGTAATATTGAATCGGCTTGTCGGCACCCCGAACCGATAGCACAGTCGACCTGCCAGATCGAATGAGTGATCAGACAAGCGACATGGATGACGAGGTACTTGATGAAGCACAAGTCAGTCCAATACCTGTAATGCTGGCTGGGCGCCACCTGCTCTCAGCAAAGCTTTCGGTTCTGACAATCTGTTCAAGCCAAATGAATGCAACACAATTGAGGACGAAGATGTGAGTATGGTGCCAGGAAGTCTGTCGAGAATCACGGGAGGGTTGACTGGATCCGAAGAAGTTGATTTCCATATGGAAATCAGTCCTTTGGGTGAAACCAATGATACGGACGAGTCTTCCTCGAAGTCAAACATGTAAACCAATAACGATTCCGGAGACCGAGAAGAAGTTACCGAGGACACAGACGAAGATCAAAGAATGAACGAGTACCCCAGCTGTAGATCTGACTCTGGAAGCAGAAATAGCCTATATCTTGATCTGTGCGAAGTAGTCAGCCTTGACTCTGATTCTTGCCAGTACTTATAGCACCTGTATTAGACCCAATAAGACAAGTGTTGGTAAACTGAGTTATGGAGGAGTGCTGGGTAATTTTCAACCAGAGTTGGGATGTTGGCGTCAGAGAGTGTGCAGGTGGAACCACTGGGCTCCTTTAGTCGACAAACCAGAAGCACTACCTCACCGCCTGACACTTGTTTACTACCGAGTCAACGAAAGAGACAAAGAGAAGATAATGAGGATCCTGACAATACCAACCGCAATGATCCTCGCAAGCTACGTCGATCTGTTGGCTCAAGCAGTGGTCATGACTCTGCTAACAGATTTAGCCTGCCCTTTCAGAAAGCACGATGCACGAAGATATAGTATGCATAATCATCGCGTTTGTGCCCTCCCACATTGGGAGATAATTGCACGAGTAAAGTATGCATCCTTCGAACGAAATATTCTTGCTTCAAAGCGTGCTAATCGTTTACAGAGAGCATCTATGCCTGTGCCATCAAATGGATCCCAACTGCAAACGATGTTGGAGGAGCTTCAAACCTCAAGGACAGCTGGACTCGCACTTGAATGTCGCTGGTGCCAGTATTGCCCAACTTGGATTCCCACCGGGCGGAATAACGCCTGATCACGAGAAGCGGTTGAGAAGTAGAAAGAGGACTTCTCCCAATCAGAGTGATGAGACTAGGTGGAAGGATATTTACCCGACTTCTGTTCCCCAACGAAGAAGTCCTATCGCCGGGTAAGCCCCTTTTCCTCTCGTATCCGTTCCTTCTGTAAAAGACAACCTAAGTCTGGATTAGTCTAAAATGAGGAGAAGACGAAAGCATATGCTTACAAGTGAACAGATTTCGAACCAGTTCAAGAAGGAGTTGCCATGTCACCTAAAGTGCGAGATCTTGCAGGCTACGGTGATTACATCCGCCGGGAACTACCTCGCCTCGTCAGATCGAACAAAAAAGAGGTTGTTCGCCGAGACATGCAAAATTGGAGGCATGATTGATAGGCGGTCTGGTCGGGATAATTTAGGATTGCTAGGACACAGTGTTCAGAGCTTACTTGGAAGCTCAAAGAGTTGAGGATGAGATTGAGATACTGCCAAGTGAAGACAGCGCAGCTTCTATCTTCTAAGCAGGCCCAGATCCTACTGGAGACCAAATGATGCCCGAGCAGTCCCAGAACTCGTATCCTCAGCGTTCAGAGTTTCTCGATACGGTCTTTCAGCCGCCTCAGGCTCAGGTTCTGGGGGCCATAACCGAGAGGAATGAATCACCGAACAACCTTGAACTATCAGCATTCAGCGACATGATGTTCTCGGACTCGCGGTATGCAAGCGAGCAGAAAAAGGCCTGCGACTGCCATGGCCCTTGCGACTGCACCGGCTCAAGCTATAATTCAAGTCAGGCCCTAGATGCAAACAATCTTTCTCATCTCGATGGAATCGGAGTTGGAGAGGTTCACTTGAATGATTTGACTTCAGATCAATCTTGGTATCAGATGGATTCCATGAGTTCCAGCTTTGACTGGAAGGCGTCGCATAAGAGATGGAAGATGGATATTCTAGATCCACTTTCTTCTTCATCTGAATATCAATTTCAAGGCACAGTGTGAAAGGCGTGCCTTGTTGGGTTGGAAGATCTCTGTTCGCGAGAAGGGCATGGTGGGCTTGGATAGGGATGACAGAGATGCGTGAGAGTGGTAGCGAAATCTAGACAAATTCAGAACTCGGAAAATTTTGGGAATCAATAAATACTATACCAGCAGACAAAATCCTTTGCTTAGCCAGTACCCAAACATCGCCATGTCTTTCCAAAGCCACCGCGATTCTCTTTCCCTTATAATTGGCATCCACCAAACCACCTAACGGTCCGAGTTCTCTCGACTGTTAGCATCTAGAATTTGTAAAGCAGCTAGGGGTTGACGCTTTCCCCATACTCTCGCTTTGCTCGCGCTGCTATTACACACTTAATCACCAAACAGACGAAGCTAAACACCACGAGACTGCCGAGGAGAGAAAGCCAAGCCCATTAAGTCTCAACATAGCTCTCCCGCTTTTGCACAGACCATAGTGAAATTGCCTTGTCCACCTTGCGTTCGGATGCTACCTGATGTTAGAACCTGTTGGAGCAGTGAATTTGGGTGATAGATACTTGTTTGTGAGACTGATAGCCATTCTTGAAACGGAACCCTTATCATTAACCCGAGAACTAGGCCTCAGAGTGCATGGCTGCGGGATTGACGGATATCAAGGAATACATCTGGCATGGTATGGCATACTGGAATCTGACTCTGCAACAGCAAGAAGGCACGAAGCATTCAACATATCTCGCTGTGAGACCTCTACCTAGCTTTTGGTTGGGATTCTCATCCTTCTAGGCTCTCTTCAGAATCTTATATCCGATTTATGTCCAGCTATGACTCCTGGGCCAACATGTCTGGTTCTCATTACCGAACGGACGCCCGAAAGACACATGTTTGCCAATGATGCAGAAGGCTACAGGCAGAATGATGACGTAAAGGTAGCTGAGGCAATCGTCTCACGGTAATTTCGGTCTCATGTGCGATCATAGGAGACGAGAATTGCGAGATCAGGGTCCACTCGACCAGGGTCCTACCTTCTTTCGAGAAGTAGTTAACTAGTCTCGGCTGTAGATGACAATGGAGAGCAAGGGCAATTTGAATATAT
This sequence comes from Gamarada debralockiae, assembly GCA_002803225.1. NCBI lineage: Eukaryota > Fungi > Ascomycota > Leotiomycetes > Helotiales > Hyphodiscaceae > Gamarada > Gamarada debralockiae. The sequence continues at coordinate 21,411 of NXFV01001728.1, forward strand.
ACTAATATGAAGATCACTTTTGTGATTCGCGGAACCCTTCACACGTGACCAAAGTCACGAATGACTTCAAGGAAGGGCATTGGAAGTATTCTGTGGCTGGTGAAATCACCCGATTTGCACACAGTAACCCCGAAAACGAGCATTTAAAACCCGTGGCATAGCGTTATACGATGTTCTCGAGACCAAAATGTGGAGTTACCACCTCACGCAAGACGTCTGAAGCGGTGAAAGAAATTGGGACTTGCTGCAGACATCTAACCCCAAAGTCCCTCCGTATCGATTCCAAGACATTCGGAATGCTCTAACAATTGAGACGCCGAAGAAATTGCGATGTTCACGCTGTATACTTGTTTTAATTTCAATGTTGCAGGGTGGGATTGGATTTGGATAGACACACCACGATCGGCGGAGGGGAGGAGGGGATGCCGGATGCAGTTGGAAGATCTCCCGCTCCCTCATCTGCAAGCACTCTGATTTCCCGACGTCAGACGCACGTAGGTGCTAGTTGCGGGTAGGTACTTCTTATCGTGTGGGGGGTCGTCCTCTCCTTCCAAGGCTCCAAGTGCAGCAAGGCTCTAAAATTCAAGATTTAGTTATGATAGGAGGATCATTATCATGGATGAAAGTCAAGGGTTGGTCTACTATGCGAAGCCTGATGTTATGCATATGGAGGGGCCGCCTCGGCGCGTAGAGGACTCCCTTTTGGCATTTGGTGGCTTTTTCGGACAGGGAGGTGAATGGGCGATGTCAGAACCGGCCGTGGAGCCCAGTGCAGCACACCCTCAGCTTTGGTCTCGACCAGGTTTGTCTTCCAGTAGATGACGCCAAAATGTCTTAGGTGGACACGGGGTCACATGGCCTAGTAATGCAGGGTGCGGCTCTGCCCGTACTGGCTACGTAGTGTGTATCTGAAGAGTCATCTGTACAGCCTTCCAGACTAATTTATGCGCCAACCAAAGACCCAAGGGATGCTCCCGGTTTCGAGATGATGTCGAGGATGGAAGCGAGCCGGAGGCTTTCAAAATGGAGGGATGACTTGGCTAGAACATCGATCAGAGAAAGATCGACATATCCGAGTTGATATCCAAAGCGAGTACGGGCCGAGAAGGCTCGAGCTTTTCGGCATCCTCTGGACAAATATATTTATTCATTCAACAGAAAATGCCACTTCTAAATCGTCCGCAATGCCGATTTCTTACCCGAACGAGCTGCGAATATCGTTACTGGATACCAATTTTGGTTTCAGCTCTGACGGCCACATTTTGACGTCTCTGAAGATCTCTGAAGCCTTCCCAGCACTGGCCAATCACATGCCCTCTGGATGTTTGTAGGAAGTCAACCCCTCAATGAATCTTCCCACTTGACGGCTCTTCTGACCAATACGAAAGGTCAAAATCTTACTAACTTGTATTTGACGTTCGGCACGGTTGCCTATTCCCCCGCCCAGAATCTGCAGACAGATATCGATTACCATTTGCGTCGGAGATTCTGGTTCTTGACCCAGCAAGGTTTTCTCAATATTGTATCGGATTTTCGGTGGACTGATCTTTCTAGTTTTTTTTTTTTTTTTTTTTTTTTTTTTTTTTTTTTTT
>NXFV01001729.1:0-32915 GCA_002803225.1 Gamarada debralockiae
GCTGACTTTTTTCACTTCAAGTACGAAGTGGAAGATGGAAGACCATATCAAGAAAACAAAGAAGCAGCTGAACAGGAAGTTACCCCATCTGGACAAACCAAGCTCTCGCCCCACTAGCTACTGTACGTACTGGGATGCTCTTGCTAGGTTGATCTCACCCATTATTACTCCAAGCGATTCATCCGCGATTGAAGCCGTATTATTGTAGAAACGCCTCTTCATCATCGTTATTCTTGTTCAAATCGAGAGAAAGTTCGTGCAGATTGCAGAAAAAGCTCCCGTCAATTGATCCGCCTCCTGGACCACAATAGATTTGGACGCGCGCATAATCCACAGTGACACGGACGACAGACTTCCAAGATACACGAGCCACATCCAGGATCGACGAGTCGAGTTCATTCTTACTGTGTACTCGCTCACAGACAGGCCCGGGAACCGACGGCGACGACGACTACGGCATTCTTCCTCCGAGGCACAGGGAGAGAGAGCTCCATCCTTACACATGGGATTGTACATGCAGACGGATCAAGCGTGAACAAGAAGCGGCGGCGCTTGTCCAATATCAGAGAGTCAATACAGATTGAATCAGATTCCCGTGCCGTGGCTGGACACTGGACGACCGGTGCGGGCCATATGTCAGCACAGTCGCATTCAATTCAGCCTGCTGTTGGTAACCGAGTAGCATCTTGCTGTCGAGGATATCGAATTTGATTATTATTATTTTTTTATTCTCCACGAGTCACATCAATCCGGACGAAATTATTCTCGATCGAGAAGGCTCAAGTCCAACGTCGTCTCGGTCGTCGTCTCAGGGAGCCAGTCCTGAGCGAGCAGGAGGTTAATTGATCGTCCATTTCGGATGTTGGGCCTATCCAGAGGCAAGTCGCTCAGCATCGACGTTTTTTGACGACATCCGAGCGATCCCACTGGCGGACTCTGGCCTATTGTAGCGTTACTGGACGCACGCCTTTGTTCTTTGTCTTCCAACCCGCCAACTGGCCTGGTCGGTCTAACTGATCGATACCCCATAGCCTCGCCAATCGCGCATCAATCGAGGCTTCGAAAGCTGCAACTTATCGAGCCAGAAAGTCGCGGTCCTCGGGCTAGCTGGATGACTACTGCAAAGGGCGCTACTGCTGATTGACTGGACCCACTGGTCCCTTCGCAGCTTCGCTTCTTTCCTTCCATACAGTAGAGCATATCCTTCCTCCAGAAATATCCTAGTCGTCCTCTCTGGTCTCGGTCGTCCATGCGCAACTGCAAGTACGCACGCACTGCGGCTTGAGCAGGGTTCTGACAAGAGTCAAGCGTCCGCGTTCGAGCGGCAAGATCCTCATTCGCTTTTCTTCAAAGAGCCTCGCCTCATCTGTCCATCATCCCACTGGTTCATCGTTGCGTGGGGCATTCCAAATCCCTAAAGACTTAGGAAAAGAAACCCAAGGAAACGGCTATTCGCAAGTCCAACAACAACAAGACCCGTCTCGTCATTATCGCTGCCATCGAATAATAGTCCAGTTCCTTCCCCAGATCATTCGCTCCAATCACGATAGCATCGCATCATCGCGAATCCTCCGCAGCGCAAATCGTCGCAACTTTCGATAAGGTCCTCGCTTACCAACATACATATCCGTACTGCAGGCGCGGCTTCAGCATCTCATGCAGCTTCAGCCGTTCATCTTCCACGCAAACGCGCTCTGTGGAAAAGACACGTTCTTGCGTTGCAGAAGACTTCACGTCGCTGCATCGCGCCGAGTCGGCGGCCATATAAATGTATTCCACGACAAACGGCGCTGAGGGCACGATTAATCCTGCGGCTCTTTCGTCAGGTAAGGAACTCTGAATAACCCGGGTTCGATACATCGCCAGCATAATTGTGCTATTCCGCGCTATGCGATTCGATATTCGAATCAATGCGATGATGATTTATTAACAATTACTGCGATAATCGTGCTGACTTGGAATGCTGGACAGGAGCGCTGACGAACCTTAACCCCGCCACGACGATCACGCCGGATACAAGTCCTCGAGGCATCAAGCGCAGTCGCTCTCCCGATACTTACGGCGACCTGCCGACGGGCGATGGTCTAGGAGATGACGGTACGTCGTCCTTGTTCCAGCAATCGCAATATTGCTTCATCCAAATGCGCGTGTAGCAATCGTAGTGATGTTACATGCGCGCGCTGCCGATGGAAGAACCTATGCTAATGATGATGTCTCAATCTAGGTGACTCAAAACCTCGAAAGCGCGGGCGACCGGTGAAGTCGAGAGGTGTTGGAGGTGTCCCAGAGAGTCCCATTCAGTCATCAATGCCGCAGCCATCCCAAATCGCCCCTCAAACTCCACAATCGCAAACCGCAGCATTACCATCACAAATAACCAATGTCACGCCTACACAATCTTCGCCACCACCAAAAACTACCCCCAAGTCTGTCATCAAGGCACTTCCTACCGTGAGGGATCATACCACAGACCAATTAGGACCAGAAGGAGATGAATATATTCCTCGAGAATATGACGAAGCAGGAGAGAAAAAGGTCACGTCGACAGGACACCTCCTGGATAACCGCGACTACAGATGTCGGACATTCTTTGTTCCAAACAGAGGCGACAAGCTATTCATGCTAGCCACCGAATGTGCGAGGGTCCTAGGCTATCGAGATTCGTATTTGCTCTTCAATAAGAACAGATCATTGTACAAAATCATCGCTACTCAAGCCGAGAAGGAAGATCTGATCCATCAAGAAATCCTACCATTTTCCTACCGATCACGGCAGATTGCGATCGTTACAGCTAAATCTATGTTCCGGCAGTTCGGAAGTAGGGTGATCGTTAATGGCCGACGAGTGAGAGATGATTACTGGGAAGGGAAGGCGCGAAAGCAAGGATTCACTGAGGAAGATCTTGCGGGAGAGAAGAGACCAGGTGCCGCCAAGGCTAGAGACGCAGCAGCAGCGGAAGCCAGTGCGAACGCGTCGTTGACGTTGGGTCATCACGGGGACATTGTGTACAGCAACAGCCCAGGACAATTTGGCGTCCATCCACAACCACAGACGGTTCAGCCAGGGATGATAGGTGCGACTGGCAACGCGACGCAACTACCTATGATTACTCTTGCTCCAGAGCAGCCCGACATGCGCCTGAGAGATTATAGCAACATCCAGCGGCCACGGCAGGAAATCACAGGGCCAGCGTATCAGGATCGAACTCAAGGAAGCCCACCCACGGAACTTCTGACTCAGGCGCATCATGCTGCGGAGTACAACAAGTCGATCAACCAACAACGAAATCGAAGTAGCGAGTATATTCAAGGCCGCTGGCGACAACCTCATGATGTTCCTCCCTCAAATCTTTCGCAACAGCCAGTAGGCACCAATGACGGTCTGCCACCCACCCAGGCTTTGCAATCGCCCCGGACATCGCAAAGCAGTGCTCAGCAGTCAACGATGTCTCAACAAACGCCGCAACATTTGATGGCTACGCAAGCCTATTCACAACCTACCCGCCAGCAGAATCCCATTGCACAATCACCTATAAGAGGTGGCCCTCAGGGTTCTATGAGGCCGGATCAAATGGGAGGATCAGCCGGCTTGTCTCTTGCACCTGGCAACCTTGGCCAAGGAGGAGGCGGTTATGGATATGCTCCGCAAAATCAGATGTGGCCCCCATCTCAAGCTCAACAATCCCCCCAACACGGTTTCCCAAGCTATGCACCTCACGGATCTCAGCAATCACCGCACATTCAACAATCTCCGCACCAACCGCCCCCACAACTCCGCCATTCAGGAAGCAATCCACAGATGCAAGCACTTCAATACCCAGGCATGCAGGGCATGGGCCAGGGCTACCCTGCACCAGGCCGGGGACTCTATCCAGATCAAAGCTCGCAGCAATTCATGCAAGCAACTACCTCCGGCCCTCAGCCAGGAGCTCAGGGCTGGGCACCGCAACAACCCCCAGGATCAGGCGGGTCTTGGGGCTGGACGGGACAGCCGCAGTGATACGTCCGTCCACAAGGATAATCGATGATCATGTCTTATGAAGATGATGGAATGATGATGAGTACATAACACGACATTGTGGTCTTAAGTATGTTGCATCGTACGGGCGAGGAACGTCCTTCGACCCAAGAATAATGGAAGCGCGCGGTCGATAATTCGTGGTTTCAGCAAGTATCTGGTTGCATTCATATGGCCAGGTAGAGGAGTTGGCGTCGCGTCGTTCATCGCCAGACTTAGGCATTGTCTCTTTTGTTGTCAGTTCGCTATGCTGCTTCATGTACAGTAGCTTACAGCATTTCCAGTTTCTTTTCCTCGCTTCTTTGATATACCTCTTCTGTCGTTAATTACCCTTCTTCCCTCCTCCTTACTCTCCTTTCTAGCCCCACCTCACAATACGTCGAGGTGCAGGCCGTCCTCACGCTGTTCTCTTATATTGCGATTTGGACCTTGGACTTTACATCTGTCTGTGTTATTGGAAGGAATTACTACCGTTCTCACGTGTATTTGGCACATTGGGCATGCTCGCATTCATGGTCTGCTGGATTCATTTATGTTGTGCAATTGGGATTGGGGATACACATGTCTGCTTGCATTTTGTGCTGGTGGTTGTTCTATCGAACTGCTGGATGGAGTTGGGTTGGGTCTGGATATCAATCATACTGTCGATTTCACTTGGCTGCACAAGTAGGATTGAATAATATTGTCCGGTTTTCTCTGTTATGATTTGTGCCGTTACTCGTGACTTGAAGTGCGAATGCGAATACCGGGCTTGATTGATGGAATTGTGACCAGAGTGGACGAATCTAGATCCAGTCAAATTAGAAGATTGAGGTTTAGTAGTTTTCCTCCCATTTTCTCAAGGTTACACAACCCCTCCTGTACACACATCTCTAGACGCCTCTCCTCTCCCCACACCAACCCAACCAATCCCAAACGCCATTCTATATGCAAGTCGTAAAGGATGTCTGTCTGTAACCCATGAATGATGCTCAGTACCCCATGATACTCTTATGCCTCTTAATCGTAATCAACGACGTCGTGATCTTAAACGCCATCCTCGTATCCAAAACGTAGCTTTCGCCCCACTTCTGCGCCTTCTCCAGCCACTGCTCGCATTCCAGCACTTTGGCTTTGGAATCCGTACCCTCGAGATCTTTCTCGTTCCAGGCTAAAGTAGCCATTTCGTAGTGTGCGGAGGGATTAGGCCAGTCATCTTTCAGGTGGCCTTTGAATTCATGTCTATTATGCATTAGTCTCTATCTTGAGGATGAGAGGAGGGGGGAGGAGGAAGCATACTTATCGTGACTGAGAATCTCGGTCTTGAGCATAGCACGAGCTTCGTCATACTTCCCCAGACTTCGCAACAAACAAGCTCGAAGAAGTGCACAAGCGGCTGTTTCATCCAGATCCACCTTATACTTTTCTGGGTGGCTGGTCCTTTCCCATTGTAGGATGTTCATGGTCTTCTGCAATTGCTCTGGCGCCATTTTCTTGATTCCGTTCCAAAGATCTAATGAATGTGAGTGAATCAAACCGTCAAAGGTGTGGTGGATGTTCTTACACATCATCTCAGCCAGAGGACTGGTCCCTATGGCATCCACGAGATCCATGTTCCATGCCTTGGCCCTTTCTTCCCACTTTTGAACCTTCCTTGCAATGTAAACATCGAAAGGAAGTTGTTTGGACATTACTTTTTGCCGACCTGCCAATGGTGGACCCTTCCGGATGTACTCTGTTGCCTTCTCCTTGTAACCTTTTGCTGCCTCTAGGTCACTCTCCCGGAGGTTTCGATATAGCTCCAGATAAGCGGAACCGGTCATGTACGCATAGAGGCAAGGGGACCAAGAACTCAGTTCCGCGCATTCGATCCAACTCTTTGCACAAGCCTCGTAGTCATGGATGAACATGGTGGCAAGGGATCTTTCAAACATGTTGATCGTAGCAATTTGCTTCATGTTGCCATTCGAGTTCTCGTGTAGAATCTTGACCGCAGCGCCGAGATTGTGGTTGTAGGCAAGCATACGTGCTTCTTCGAGCCTCCACAACTTGCTGGCGGGGTATTTGGCAATCATTGTAGCGAGTAAGGCCTCGCACCTCGCTTTGGGGTATCCAGAAAGATCATTCGCTGCGTCTGGATCTGTGGGCAGGATGTCACAGAAGCCTACGAGGCCATTGTAGTATCCAAGCAAAGAGATGCCAGCAATAGCGCTGTTGAAGTTGTCAAAACGGGACGCTTGCCACAGGTATCGAGTGCCTCTTTCGCGGTCCCCCTTAAAGCCCACAATGTACAAAATTTTGTTGAATATTGGATTCTCGATCATGGAAAAGACCACAAGCAAGATGCCATAGCAAAGTCTTGTTCCGGAGTGAATGAATATGTCCGTGTGTGATGTGATACCCAATGATGCAGGATCCAGCTCCAGAACATTGGACTTTGTCCGCGTTGGAATAGGAGGGATCGAACGCATAGGAGTGAGCTCGTTTTCGATCTCTGCTGAGCTGCGGATAGGACTATTGGGACTGTGTATCTGGCCGTTCAAATGAGATGGGTCCTTTTCCGTGACAATTTCACTTGAGAGTCCGGATACATCACCGCCGCCGCGATTAGGATTGGCAGAGTCTTGAGTCCTCATACGGCTCAAGGTCTCCCTTCTCGAGGCCATGGAAGTTCTCCTAGAAGATGCTCTGTGCTTGAAATAATTCGACTCAACCTCCATGATCCCATCCAAGGTAAGATACGCCTTCCGAAGCTTGTAGAATCCAGAAATAGCCTGGGTCACAGACCCACTAAGAACAGCCGTAATCGCACTGGTGAGTTGGGCAATTGCATAGCACAGTAAGTACTCCGTTCCAGGAGGATAGATTTCCGATCGAAAGGCGTTGGGTTCTCGCTGGGCCTTCCTCATATCCTCCCAAGTCTTAGTTTCTGCCACCTGCAAAGCCGTCGCTGCATCTTTCAGTAGCTCTTTCTCAACTCCAAGCATGGAAGCAATGAAACTTGAGATTCCACGACCTAGATGGTGGTAGGATGAGTTCTTCTCTTTGAGAATCTTGTCCGCCGCCTCGATATCGTCATCCAGAAGCTTAAGTAGAGCACTTTCAACGGATTGGAGATGCTGATCCTCCTCCTCAGCAGTCATTGCTGGGGCGTGAGCCTTGATGGCTGATCTGAACCACCGACTCATCTTGGCGACTCTGTCTTCTCCAATCTTTCAGCTGGGTTGAGCGGTCAAACCTCAATCACTGAGCTGAATCGAGTGATTAGAGCTCACTTCAGACAACGGATGGTTCGGATCTTACATGCCAAGTTCTACGATGCCATGGAGAAGGGAAAGGTCGCGCTTGAAGCAGGGAATTTTTATCCAATTCGCCGGTCCCTGAAAGGAAATCCAGTGATGAAAGTAAACGAGTCAAGAAGGCCGTTAGGAGGTAGATATATATCCAGGTACGAGAATGAAACGAGGTCTCACGAGGAGCGGCGGTCCGAACGGACAAAGAAGGCAAGGAGATAAGCTAGAAAGACGTCTAAAGACCGAGCAAAGGCGAATTGGAAGTATCTTACACGGTCAAGTGAAGATATGTACAAGGGATACGAACCAGAAAGATATAAGAGGAGAGAAGAGGGGGAGACGGTGAGGAAAGATTGGGAAAGAAGAAGCACGCTTCTGTCACATAGCAAGCTTTCAGCCGCCCGGCTCGCCTCAGGGTGGCAGTGCAGGGGTGCATCGGATCTGATTTTGTTGCGGACACCGACCCGCTCTTACAGTAAGGTGCCTCTTGCGAGCTCCATCTTCACTCCTGCGAATACGGTCCAACCTTGAAAGATACCCCACGATTCTCAAGATACCCAAACAGCCTCGACCTTTACAAGAAACGCATACTCCCTCACGTCGCAACTCTTCCCACTCTCCACAATGTCCGGAGCCCAAGCATCTGGCTCCGCGCCGCAAGCAACCAAAGCTACCGCCTCAGACAAGAGCATTGACTCAACGAAAGACGTCAAGCCTGCAGCTGCGTTGGAGGAAGATGACGAGTTTGAGGATTTCCCTGTAGAGAGTACGTTTGCCCTTGTCTGCCTGACCTTGTGTCACGTCAAGGCAGAAGAAGAGAAGCTGATGTTCGCGTGATGGCAGACTGGACACAAGAAGACACCGAGGTACCAGGTGACAATACGCATCTGTGGGAGGAGAGCTGGGATGATGATGATACGAGTGAGGACTTTTCGGCCCAGCTGAAGTGAGTTCCTCCCATTTGCAGTGTCTTTGGTAAGAGACATGCTGATCAAGGTGTACCCCATAGGGAGGAGCTGAAGAAGGTCGAGGCAAGCAAGAAGCGTTGATGATAGACATGGGCACGATCATACGGAGTTCACTGGGCACGAGAAATTACTATAACGGGTAGCATACAAATGGACATCACTGGCATTCTCAAGCAAACAAACGCCGCCCTTGAAGTGTGATTCGAAGTACCGTATTGGGATATAAGATCTCAAAACCTTTCAATCCGTTTGGGCGATTAGAAGTCTCAAGAGAAGTAACTGGAAAGTCCACAACTTTGAATCTCTCGCTTTGAATCAACGATCCAATTTAAAGAGTTCTGGATTGCCAAAATGTTGTCACGGTATTTGCTTGTGGATCACTGGGATGACGAGAACAATTCCAATTTTATTGCGGTTATGTACTTGTAACACGGGTTTCATCAGGATTCATTACAGGTTGGACTTGCTGGAGCGGCCTTGACCATATCAGAGGCTACATATATGCATCTTCCAAACGTTTACTTACTCGACAGAGCAGTGACACCGGGGAGCTCCTTGCCTTCGAGCAATTCAAGAGAGGCTCCACCACCAGTCGAGACATGGCTAAGCTTGTCCTCAACCTTGTACTTGGCTGCGACAGTTGCGGTATCACCACCACCGATGATGACAATCTTACCAGTTTGTGCGGCGTTGACGGCGGCATCAAGAGTGGCCTTGGTACCGGTTGCGAAGGCATCGAACCTAATTTTGTAGTTAGAAATTGCTCAAAAGAGGTGAAAGATTAGAATGTGGGCAAAGTTGCTCGGAGGATTACTTACTCGAAGACTCCGGGTGGGCCGTTCCAGAGGATTGTCTTGGCCTCGTTGATGGTGTTCTTGAAGAGCTCGATACTCTTTGGTCCACAGTCAAGACCCATCCAACCTGCGAAAATTCCGGTATCAGCAATCGCTCAAAAGAGGAGAACGATTAGAAGATGCGAGAAATACATACCATCTGGAATGCCCTCCTCATCCGTAGCAGTGCCAGTCTTTGCATCCTTAGCGAAGTTGTCTGCAGTGATATAATCCACTGGAAGGACGACCTTGACGTTGTTCTTCTTGGCCTTCTCGACGAGGTCGCCGACAATCTTGGCACCTATTGTTAGAGTTAGTAAATGGTCAGAAAAAGAAAACGATCGAACGGAGAGTTGAACTCCAAGAGCATCCTCCCAGAAGCTCAATGAATCGCTGAGTGGAATTCAACGATTCAAATAGAATAGGACCTGGTCGAAAGTCACATACCATCGGCGTCGAAGAGAGAGTTGCCAATCTTGACGTTTTCCAGAGTCTTCTTGAATGTGAATGCCATACCACCGCAGATGATCAAGCTGTTGACCTTGCCGAGGAGGTTGTCAATGAGTTGGATTTTGTCCGAAACCTTGGCTCCTCCGAGGATAGCAAGGAAAGGACGCTCTGGGTTCTCGATGGCCTTTGCGAAATATTCGAGCTCTTTCTTCATGAGGAATCCGGAGGCCTTTTGGGGGAGATCAATGCCAACCATGGAGCTGTGAGCTCGGTGTGCAGTTCCGAACGCATCGTCTATTCGAAATCAGCATGTGTTGGAAACGAGCTCATAGAACAGAACTCACTGATGTAGATATCACCCAAAGCAGTCAAACCCTTGCGAAACTCCTCAACCTTAGCCTTGTCCGCCTTGACCTTCTTTCCCTCGGAATCCTTATAGCTTCCCTCTTCCTCGGCATGGAAACGCAAGTTCTCGAGCAAAATGACCTGTCCACCACTAGCCTTGTTGACAATCTCCTCAACCTCCTTTCCAACGCAGTCTGGTGCAAACTCGACCTTCTTTCCACCTAAAAGCTTCTCTAATTCGGGAACAACAGGCTTGAGGGAGTATTTGGGGTTGGCATGGCCGTCGGGTCTGCCCAAGTGGGACATGAGGATCACAGCCTTGGCTCCGTGGTCAATGGCATATTTGATTGTTGGGACAGCTCCGGCGATACGCTGGGTGTTTGTGACTTTCTTATCGGAGTCGAGAGGGACGTTGAAATCGACCTGGAGGTTCAATTCTTTGTCAGTATTGCGGTCTTCGTTTGCTTCCTCGCATTTTGGAGGGGCTCACTCTTATCAGGACCCTCTTGTCCGTGAGGTCGACGTCGGTGATGGAGAGCTTATTTGAGAGAGACATGATTGCTGAATTTGAGTGAGTGACTTAGGATGGCTTTATTTTCTCGAAGGGCTGTGAGGTGTTTTCAATTGTTCAAAGTATCTCAGAGAATGGGAAAACACGGGTTGGGTGATGCTGCCCCTCCATTCGATAAATTTTGGTTGCCGAGAAGTCGATCACCCCACCACGCCCATGCTCAACAAACTAAGTCATACGAAGACATAAGGAATCACATCGAAAGAAATATTTTCCACTTATATTTTGTATTTCGGTGATTTAAAAACATCATGAAAGATTGTATGTGAGGCTATTTCGAGAACCACAGACTGTTATCGCTTCGCAAGCTCGAAAAATTGCAGTCCCGAACACCGACCATCAACCCAACCGCCTAACACCGAACCCATCATATGCCATTGGAGTCGTAGCAATACCCCTCATGACATCTCATGTATTGCCTGAGCCATTATATGGCCAGGTTTTCTCAACGCCAGTTCTCATATGCCTATAAACCGTCCCTTATTCCTGGCTCAGCTCCATCCGAACCCATTCTTATAACAATCGGATATTGGGTGACTGGGGAGCGGATCGAGCTTCCATAGCATCCTCTGCAGCGTTGGAGAGGGAGAGGTATGCCGTCCAAGCAATACCGACAGTAGAGACAAAAGGCTGAGACGGAAATTAGCACATGAAGACTAGCGTGGGGGGAATGGCTTACCAGTTGGAATTGGATTGGCATGATTCGGAAATTGATGATCTGAACCAATGGCCACACCATGAAGTTTGCTTTCAGAGTTGGCAGATACATATCTCGTAGTTTGTGCGAGACAGCTCGTCTTCCACCTCCCTCCGCAATAGTCATAACTGTAAAAAAGGTGGCAATGCCTAGAAGGACATTAGCAGTGTCCAGGATTCCAACGCAGATCAGAGCAAAACTCACCCACTGGCGCAAAGATCAGTTGATCAAAGGCCACCATCTTCAACGCTGGCCCCAAGCCAGCATTCTTTGTGATAGGGAAAGCTCTTGATAAGAACTTAAACCACGTAAATTGGACAGGAGCCATCATAAACCCATATGCCATGAACCGAGTCAATCTCTCGAAATCGAATGGAGGAGGAAGAAACTTCGTATCCGGAATGAGGTCTTGATCGCGGAGTGGGTTCTTTCGGTCGAGCTCGTGAATCTCGATTGCCATCGTATCATCTTTCGTTATCCCACCCGGCTTCCGCAACGCGCTCAACCTAATCGCCGTGATAGACTGTGCCACTGTATCTGCTATCCCTCCCAAAACCGCGTTTGTTATCATCATCGTGAGAACTGCATGGCTGTCAGAATCCTCCAAGGTGGCGTTTCGAGAAGAACGTACTTGGTCGTTCGGCATAGTAGCTGTTGAACTTGGCTACCAGCCGTGAAATGACGGCCATCTCGATCAGGAAGATGACTAAATGTAGAACGGGCTGTTTGTGCGAAGAAATCCATATCAGTATTCATTCTAGAAATCTCGGCGGCCCAGACGGCGGTTTGTGACAGAATGGTAGCGTAGGTTGGAACAGAGCAGGAGTACTCACAACTCTGCCATAAATATATTTACTATTTATCGCACGTAAGAACCGTCGACGAGGAATTTCTAGCACCATCGTGACGGATGAGGAAGGGAGGCAAAGGACGGCAAAGAGGAGGTCGAGGTCCCAATTCTTATGACGACAGTGGTCGCACGGTTGAGGCAATTAGGGATCGTCGTCTGTGGCAATAATTCGTAGTTGGATATCAATAGGATACGCCTGTTGAGAGCGCGAAAGCGAGAGGCCGTAAGAGAAATAAAAGAGTCGTCGTTATAAGATATTCGTGAGGATAATGGCTCACAGTGTACAGATCTATCTTCAGCTTGGCGACTCCGCTCCAGTCTGCAACCGTTTCAGTGGAGTGCGGCTAACCTCACTAAAACTTCGTATGATCCTTCATGGCGCTTCAAGTGGCGCAGTGGCTGCTGACCCCTCAAAGGACTCGCAACCCTCTTTCCATTTTGTGGGGATGTTATGAATTGAATTTCATGGATCATTTACATTGCTAAAGTGCTTGAAGTTCAATTTCTTAGACTATTTGAGTGATTGATGGTCGATTATTTCGAGGATACCTGAATACTACTACCTCACGAAACACTCTTCTTCCTTTGTATGTTACAATCTACTTTTTGCGGTCTTTCCTTGTAATCTTACAACTACAACGTCGGACGACGAACGGAGTTATATTCAACAGCCTTCAAGTCACTCAAAACGGATGGATGCATCTTCTCTTCAAAGATTTTCCTTGAAGCAACACAAACGTTTCCTATTTTCTCTTCAAATCTCCGAGGCTTTGTCTGCATAAAAGTCTGCTTCCATTCCTATCATGTCCTGACTCTGAACATGTCCACAGAACTTCTCGAATACCCCACAGTCTGTGGCCAGTTCGAGTAGTCCGCAGTAAATAATATAGCGTCATTGCAATCACTTCCAAGGCTTGTATTATTCAACCAAGCTGGCTCCCAATAGTGTACTCCCTGACCAAGTCCGTACGGTACCTGTTGAACGATGCTAATAACGTCGTCCGTCCATTCAGTCTGTCCAGCAATGGAATATGGAATCTCCGGTTCCGAACTCTCGGGAATTGGATTGTACTCCCCGTTACAGATTGCAGGATAGTCTGTTTCCACAACTTGGATCGGTTTGCGATACTCTTCAGCTAGGGTATTTAGCGTCGTCCTGAGATTGTTGAACGTGGCAGCGGTTCCGTAGAATGGGTAGAAACTGAAGCCGAAAATATCCCATGCACTCGTCGGTACTCCATTAGCTGTCAACGCACCGAACCACCTCTGTTGGAGTGTTAAGTTCCAGCCATCGTCGATATGGATGAGGACCTGAGGCTTTGGAACTCCTGCGTCAATGGCATCGTCTACACCAGCTCTTGCTGCTTTCCACAGATAAGCTAGATTGGAGAAGTTCGCGACTGTTTTCGGCCATGGCGAGACATCCACGTCAGCATAACCCACAGGCCAGAGAATTCCGTGCCTGATTTCGTTGCCGAGAGCTACCAGATCGAGGTTGATACCCGCTTGCTTGAAGGATACCAGGGTATCTTTGACATAGGTTCGAAGGGTTGAAGCAAGCGGACCCAGAGTCGTGGGCCACGCCGTGGGTGGGGGTTGCTTATTTGGGTCCGCCCCTTTTGAAAATCTCTGAGTCAGTAATTGCTTAAAAGAGTTGAAAAGTTAGAGCTAAGCGGGTTCTATGAGTTTGGAGACATTCTCTTCACTCCGAAGAATACTCCTTGAAGGAGTTACTGCTCTTGGAGCGCGCAAACTCACACGGAATAGGAAAAGGAGCATTCCGAGAAAATACATACACGAATCACTCATTCAAGGTCAGCAATTAGCACTACTTTTGGGGGGGTTTCTCCTGAATGTACTTACGAGAAATGGAAATCCAAATATATTTTATATCCCTCATCTTGAAAACGCTTTGCAAGATCCAGATTGTATTGCAAGCCATAAGTCCCGCCAACAGGATTAACCCATATCCTCAGCCGCACTGAGTTCATTCCGCCGTCTCCAAGTATGGCCTCAGCGGGTCTGGTTTGGTTGTTCCGAGAGGTATCTTTGTAGATACAGTCGCCTTGCTCGAGCATCAAGAGAGAACTCAAATCATGGCCCTTGTAGAAGAAAGGGCTCGGGCTGTACCTTTTTAAAACGTCAGCAATGGTTTCTCCGAGAGTTCTCACACTGATCACCTACCCAGGAGGTTGTGGAGGCTGCTGAGGCTGCGTTGGTATTGCTGCCACCAATGGCAGTGCCAGCAGGACGAGATACCAGGGATACATGGGTTGGGATTCACCCAATCTGTATTACAGAGATATAATCGAGATAATGGACTGACAAGCTCTCTAGAAAGACAAACTCACAGTCCGGGGAGAACCTATTTATATATACTGCATTGACCTTGGCAGTGGTAGGGAGGCAATCGTTCATTATCGTTGAAGTCTCCATAGCTTCATTCCCAGGAGCGGGGCTCCAGAAAGATGCAGGTAGCATTTTCCCACATTTTCCCACCAAACACCAGATAGAAAATTTTGATCTTTTGGAGAATCCATGTAACTTTTGGACCCCGCGATGACATGGTAAATAAAGTCTTTAATTGTGGGGTAGCATTGTACCTGCACAAGAATTGATTGGTGCGGCAATTGATTCGGACCGGATTAATTACCTGCCAAACGCCGAGTGGAGTGCAGATCAGAAGGATATTATCCAGGCACGCAAGGGTTGGTAGACTTGTAGGAAGTCAATTAGATGCACTATGCTGTTGCGCATGCATTCAATGAGGTACAGACTTTTGTGCCTTCTAAAATTTTATGATTCGCTTTGCCCACAAGTTCATTGTTGACACTTTGCCTAATTTGGACCAAGGAAGATATGCTACTAGGATTCGACTACAGAAATACTGGCTGTACACTCTCCTTCCAAAAAAAATAAATATTTTAGACAAGGAAGGACGTCCTCGATAACAAAGCATCTCATAAGTTTCATATCAACAACAAACTTGAGTGAGTCAAAACTCGCTCGCTTGGCCTCTCTGGCGAACACCGCCACTGATATCGCCAATTACCGGATGGAGAGCTCGCCTAGGGGTTCTTGTAATGTTCTTCAAAAATAACACTTATAGTAGAGTACAAGGCAAGAAAGAAAGGAACAATGGGGTAATTCATTTTTCTCAGGCATTGGGAGAACGGCTTTCCCACAGAGCATAAGTTACTTGATCTTGCCTGCCTTCTCTCCTTCCAGAATTTTTAAACCATCCATCCATCCCTCCTTCACATTCGCTGCCTTCCAAACTACACCACACCCCACTACCAAACAGCAAAAATTCACAAACTGCCACCATGAGCTTCACATTCTGCCCACGCTGCGCCGGCTGCAGATTTCTCGGACTCGGGCCATGCCAGAAGTGCGTGTATGAGGAGCGTATGAACAGAACCCTTGACTGAGTCAACGGCCAAGCTCAGGAGGTCGGCACCATCCTCTCCTCCTATACTCTCACGCTCCACTGTCTCTCATAAAACTCATCAACAGATGATTCCTCACTTGCATCTTTGACCACAACAGAAAAGTGGACTGGAATTCAACCAGCCGCTCAACAAGCTCTGGAGTTAGGTATGGTGAGATTTGAAAGACAGAGGTCCACTCCTAGTGCGACGAAGCAGTAGATGAAATCTTCTCTCACAGGTATGATCGCAGAAGAGGAGTGGGCTGAAAATCTACCAGAGGTCGAACAGGCTATTGAATCAGGTATGGTGAGATTCTCAAGACCCAGTCATCCACAGAACTCGTCAGCAGAAGATGCGTCGCAAGCATTCCTGACCACACTAGAGCAGTGGGCTGACATGCTACCAGATGCCGAACGAACTCTCGAGTCAGGCACGGTGAGATTCTCAAGGGAAAGACCAACCCGCCTTCAAAATGCCACCCCAATCCACCAGGCAAGTGCAACAGTGACAACAGGACTCGCCGGCGAGGAGCTCGAGAAAGATGAGTGAATGAAAGGAGTAAAATCGGAGATGAAAAAGAAAGCGAACCTCGATGCCCTGCCCAGAAAGTGTGATTAGGAGCGGTAAGGCTCCCAAGGTCGGATTTTGCGGAGACACACAGGACGCCACAGTGGCCTGGTGAATGAACTCATGGTTCCAGTAAGAATAGAACAGAGACGGATACCTAGATACCAGAGCACAGTCTACCAAATTGACATTGATTTTGTGCACACCCCACTGACTTCTTGTAGCACCTTGAATAGCCATTTGCTTTTTCTCTCACTGGGGGTAGAAAGCCACTTGGAGTTAGGTACTCCAAGGCGATATTACCAAGGATCGAGAGGGATATTCCGTATTTGGCTCAGACTTGCCTTTACTACTTCATTATTGCCCGCGATCTTGTTCAACGGCATCCATCAAAGCCATCAGGTTGCTACTTGCGCAGAAACACACGAAAAGCCTGACGAATGAGCTTCCGAGGGTACGCGGTACAATTCAGTAGTATCTGATCTTTCATCACTGCCAAACGGGACTCCTGTAGGGATCAAGATATCAGAGCTGTGCCTTTCGTTCTGCCGATTTCCATTTTTGCCGTCCTTGCTCCAAATTGAATCTGATTCAAATTAGCTTAAGAGACAAAATTGAGACAAGATTGAAACTCACAGCTCGCTTCTTCTCCTGTGCAACTGAGTGCATGCCCAACTCATAAGCAAGCAATCGCAGGACCTTCTTTCCGGGCTCAATATTGGGGCTTTCTGGTTCCTCCGACTTATTTGTCTGGAAGCCACACTTCTCCCAGATAGGACACTCAACGGCCCATTCCACCAAAGACTCGTCTAGGTATGGAAACCTTGCCTCTCGACCCCAGTGAGAAATCACCCGGTCGTCCCTTCCTAAGTTTCGTTTCCCAAGCCGGTTTACGTCTAGTTCAAGCTCATCTAGAAGCCCTGGAAATCCATTTCTGTTGAAAGCTGTTGCGTGGCGTGTATAGCCGCCAAATAGCTCATCGGCTCCCAGACCAGAAAGTAAAATGCGAGCCGGTGTAGTGTACGATTTTGAGCTCGTATCCAGATTCGAGGTCGCAATGCCGGTGCCACGAGCAGCAAAATACAGGGCATAGGCGATTGAGAGATCCATTTCTGTGTTGTGGGGACGTATAAGATTGACCACGTTGGATCTGTGTGCCACAGTTTCTGTGTATGGAATATTGACCTGGCAACTCGTCAACGATAGAAGGCCAGAAGATGGAGTGGATCATACTGTAATAAACCTCCAGAGCCTCCCAGGACACACATGTTGCAGTTCTTGAAATGACTTTCTTCCAGTTTCTCTGTCGGGGCAATACTCATACGGAGATATTTCAGAGAAGTTTCTGGGCAGCATGGCAGTGCCATTTCCCTCTTCGGTTTGGGTATTGGCTCCTGAACTCTTTTGGGTCCGGTTCTTTGACTTAGACGTCTCCTTCGCAGCTTGCACCGCCCGGGGGTTTTCAAATGCGACATTTATGAGATCAATGTGTTGATCTGATGGGAGGAGATCGTGCGCCATACGCGCCAATACTGTGCAGTCAAGGCCCCCAGAGAACAGGATGGCTATACGCACATTTTGTGTTTCGTCCATACCTGGAGGAACTGGAACGTTGAGGATCCTGAGTTTCAGAGACTCACAAAGGTGGTTCTTTAAGAGTCTTACTGATGCAGTCTGAGCGTTGAGAACGCGAGTCTCAGAAGGGATGGTTCTATTAAACACGCCGATGCGTGGCAGCTACTTGTAATCAGTACTTTGCGTTGCTTCTGAGATGAATAGAGCAGTTTCGCGAGATGCAATAGGGACACTCACAGAAGATTTTAAACTTCCGGGTGTCCAGGCATGCCTCTGGAGAGGGAGTAGTGATGTGGTCGAAAAATGGTCGTCAGAATATTTGGAGCCTCTGCCATCGCTAGATGAAAGTTGATAAATGGCATCTGCCTCGACTTCCTTCCAAGAGTTACTTCCAGGATCCGACGTGCTTGCAAACCCCATGCAGTTAGGGTAAGACTCAGTGTTGTACAGCAAAGACCGCCTTCCAAGGCGATCCCGGCCGAAGTAAATTTGACCGTGAATCATGTCCAAAAAGATGAAAGCAAAAGGACCCGAGATGCTTCGCAAAACTTCCAGAACGGCATTATTTGATTCGGAGGAGAGCTTTTGAGAACTTGCTTGTATGAGGAGCTCAAATATTCTCTGGCCATCATTACCTACAATGAGTTCTGAGCCAATCCTCCAAGCTTCGCCATTCCAACATAAGACAGAACTAGTCTGGCCGTCTATGAAGGGCTGAACTTGGACACGGCCACCTCTGAGAGCCAAGACTGTTGATGTAAAGGAAAGCCAGGAGGTCCTTCCATCCTTTCCTATCTTTGCTTGAGCTTCTCCAAGATGATCAGGACCTCTGTTGCAAAGCAAAAGCTTCAAATCACTACTTGGTGGTTCGAAGCCCCTTGTGGAAATCGAGGCGTGGATTCCACACATTTTGTGGTTGCTGGCTGATTGCAATCGTCAATACGGGGTTTGGACGATTTAATATCAATCTGATATCATCCTGGGTTATTGCTGACGCCCAGAGTCCAGTTCCGGTCCTGATTTTGGCTACAATCTGGCGTTGTTGCTTCGTTGGTGCTGTGATGGAAGTTTATTTCAGCAGTGAAATTACGGATGTTCTCGCTTCAGGCTTCACATGATCCATCTTGCACTAAATTACACGAACCACGAGATACAAACCGGCCATAGCTCCCAACTCAACCAACGAGGATGAATGGACACTTGTAACCCTCTCGATGCCTGATCCTCGAACATACCCAAAGATTTGCATGCTCTTTTTCAAGACGTCTTCCGACCAACCGCTACGAGACGTCTCAATTCGACGAGTACCCCGCCAACCATAAGCCAACATAAACAAACGCCTATCTGAGGCGCTGGCGGGTGTATGTCTCCCCCCAGTCAGCCGATAGAAGCCATTAATGTTGCAGATGAGCTTCCAAACGACAATCTGTCGCACGCGACGGTGAAAGGCGCGGCAGATGTAGAGGACAAACAACAAGGGCTTGGTGAGGCTATGAAGGGATTAGACGGGGAGAAGGAGCCCATTCCATCGCCTAAGAACGCTCACGAGAAGATGGAAGAAATCCATGAACCACTTGCGCATGTGGACACACAAGGGCAAGAAGCCACGAAGGATGTCGGACGGACCGAGGCCAGCCCTATACAAGCTGAGGAATCAATTCTAGGCCACGATGCGATGGAGTCCTCAACAGCTACTTTGAAGCCAGAGCCCGATCTACCACCGAAACCAACTTCACCAACTTCACTGCAACATCTTTCTCCAGACGATCATGTTTATCTTGATCCCACTCCCCAAACCCCGAAGTCCTCAAATCCACCTTCTAGATCAACATCCAACGCTACGTCGATACCACATTACACAGGTGCAACCGAGGCCCCAGAAAGGTCTCCGACGAGGTCCGATGTTGGCTTTGACGAAAAGAACTCTGCGAGCGAGGACGAAAGGGAAGGGAATTCGAGGACGGAAATACAGAGCATTATGGACCAATTCAGTGAGGAAGGGCAGGGTCCTGGACACGAAGAAGTAATGTCGCCACGTCTCGAGTTTGCTGGGCCCTTGCTTGGGAGTCCCATTCAACATCCTCCACGGAAGTCGAGTCTAGAGCCCCTCAATTCCAATACTGCAAATACAGTGCAAAGCCTGCAGGACCTACGATTATCTTCAAGTTCACCAAGTGCACAAGCTAGGAATGAATCTGATCAAGGCCCCACAGTTCCACCCAAGCCAGGCTCCATACACAGCTTTAGGGCGGCAGCAAGACAAGATGATCGATACTCAAGCGTAGACTCACCGATGTCGCCGCCACCCCTATACAGGCCTCCCCCTCCCGACCCAGAGCCGGAACCGGACCTTCCCTTCGATTTCCATAGATTTTTGGAGCAATTAAGGCATAGGACGGCCGATCCAGTTGCCAAGTTTTTAAGGTCTTTCCTGCAAGAATTTGGAAAGAAACAATGGATGGTACATGAGCAGGTGAAGATCATAAGCGACTTTCTGGCCTTCATCACGAATAAGATGGGTCAGTGTGAAGTGTGGCGAGAAGTTTCAGATGCCGAATTCGACAATGCCCGTGAAGGCATGGAGAAACTGGTTATGAACAGGCTATATACACAGACATTTTCGCCAGCAATACCACCACCTCAACCTATACCTGGAGGCAAACCAAGACGGAGGGGAGCTGAGCGGCCTATGGGACCGGGTCGTAGAGGCCAACATCAAGAAGACGTTGAGCGTGACGATATCTTGGCGCAGAAGGTCAGCATCTATGGATGGATAACGGAAGAGCACCTAGAGATTCCACCTGTTGGGGAGAGTGGGAAACGATTCCTTATCCTGGCGCAACAAGGTGAGCTTCGATCTGAGAACTTCACGGCGATATATTTGGATTAACGATTATTACAGAGCTTCTCAAAATAAAGACTTACAGAGCCCCTCGAGACAAGATTATTTGTGTGCTCAATTGCTGCAAGGTCATATTCGGTGAGCTATCATAGCTGTCTCTACAATTCCCTTGTACTGACATGGCTCAGGACTTTTGAAACACTCCAAAGCCGACTCATCGGCGGACTCATTCATGCCGCTGCTAATCTACGTCGTTCTTCAGGCAAATCCAGAGCATCTTGTATCAAATGTCCAGTACATTTTGAGATTCAGGAACCAAGAGAAGCTTGGCGGAGAAGCTGGTTATTACCTCTCATCATTGGTGAGATCCTCTATCCCCAATATGATTCATAGTAACACTAACATTACCAAGTTGGGCGCTGTGCAATTTATTGAGAATCTTGATCGGACAAGTCTAACTATCTCTGACGAAGATTTCGAGAAAAATGTGGAGGCCGCAGTTTCTGCCATTGCCGAGAAACACCAAGCAGAGGTTGCAGAAGCGCCTCCGCCAACACAATTGTCCGAGAAATCAACTCTCAGTCGGCCTGAAGTAACGCCTCGACATTCAATGGAAGGAGAGTCTTCAGTACCTCGGAAGTCAACCTCCTCGAATGAGTATGATAGTGGTGATGGAATGGATGAAAAGGCAGCGATGACCGGATTGCTTAGAACGATTCAGCGTCCCTTATCCTCTATTGGCCGAATATTCTCGGAAGAGGGCTCCAGCAGTTCATCATCTCATGGTGGTCCGGCACGAACTCCATTACCGGGCAATACGCCTCGTATGACGCCGTCTCCACGAATAAGTACAGATCGACCTCGAAGCCCACTTCGGCAAGCCGACAATCGAGAGAATCTTCGAAACAGGATGACTGCGGAAGACTCAGCGGCAAGACAGGCTAGTGCCGAGGCCGCGGAGGCTCATCGCATTCAACGAGCAGAGCACTCAAACGTGGTGGAGACACTTGCGGGAATGTTTCCAGATCTTGATAGAGAAATCATCAGTGATGTCGTGATGCAGAAAGAAGGCAGAGTGGGGCTTGCAGTGGACGCATGTCTAGCCCTCAGCTCCTAGACATAGGGTGGATTGATCAATTGCTTACGATTAGATACGTAACATGGAATGATTCCATTATTTTAGCGGGTTGGGTTGGGGAGCATGGTGCATTTGAATGTAGCATAAGGGTTTTGCTACATCGATAGCGAGAGGATCGAGAGAGAGGCATAAGTAGATAGGGTTTCTTCAGACGAAGACAAATTAATCTAATATTTGGAAGAGCCTGACATATCTATCCTGTATCTTCCCGTGAGTGAAATAATGTTTCGTCTTCGACACCAATTCACTGAAGGGCCTGTACTGTCCTGAATTCACTCGGTTGTACTTTCCCCTAGCGCTTGAAACAAAATTTATCATCTTTCGCGACGACAGAGAAAAATGGATTTGGAGAGATATGACTCTTCTTAATATTTTGTATACGACTCCACATTGCGGTATCTCTTAGCCATGGCAAAGAAGAAGAACAAGAGCCAGACCATTGGCGACTCCTTAGACGGCGTAGTTCATCAAAGTCCGAGTACTGGTCCTGCAGCTCCTGCATCAACATCAAGGCCCAAAGACGCGAAGCCTCCTCAGCCTTCCACTTCTGCTTTGATAATCTGTCGCAACAAGTACGTTTTCCCAGTGAAATCGCCCGGAACCTGCAATTGAGTTTATGGCTTGCTCGCAGCGGTCTTTAGCAGCCGCTTCTCGGGAAAGCTGTCCAGGAGCTTACGGCGACTGATGCCGAAGCTTTCTCAATTGCTGTCAAACAGTGGTGGCATAGCGCATGCGGTCCTCAAGGACATCAATGCTAACCCGGTGACAGGCATTGGCGCTATATCTCTTCCTTCCATGGCCCATGGCTTCAGTTGCCTCCGGAAGTCCTCGAAAGCCTTGCAAACAACAATTACAACCTCCCTCGGCCTCGACCCATCGACCCCGCCGTTTTCTTCGACCTCCCAAAGATTAGACAACTCGTCGATGATGCCACAAATCTGGCTGTGCGAGCAGCCAGCGGCGTCACCTCATCGTCCCTCACAAACTCCTTAAATGCTGGCAATGGACTACTGGGAAATGGCGGCGCTGCACTGGGTCTTGGGATCGGTGGGGGAGGAGGCAATGCCAAATTGAGTAGGGAAAGAAAACATCGGATGAGAGAGCAGGCTACACAAAAGCTATCAAAGGCATATCATCTGGATGAGATTGCATGTAGTGTCGCCACCATGCAGTCTGCTTCTACGCTGGAGGATGTGGCCCAGCTTGTTCTGCAAAGAAACCCTCTTGACGCAGATGCGAAATACGTCCACTTTTTTCATGAAAAGATACCTTCCCGCCAACTTGCTGAGTGTACAAGCCTGCAACCGCTAGACGAGGTTATTGCTGAACGGCCAAGTGAGGGTGAGATCTTGAGGACTCGTGCGGTCACAAAGATCTTCAAGGATGACTTCTTTGGCGCGGCTCAAGATCTCACAGCTGCATTACAAGTGTGTAGATATTACCAAAGTCAGCACAAAGCAGGACGACAACAACTTCAGTTGGCAAGCGAGGCGGCAGCCGAAGCTCAACGAAATAGTCGATGGAAGGAAGAAATCAAGCTCGATGAGGAAGACCACCCGAGCAGTCTTGAGACCCAGCTCCTTTTCCACCGTGCTGGTGTCTACCTGACTATTGCTTGTCAACATGTCAATGATGCCCTCCCACCTAAGAATGGAGCGAGCGGCACGAACGGTGCCCAGACTGAGCATGTCAATGGCAATGGCGCTACCCCAGCAGAGGAAATTGAGATGACTCCTACTGAGAAAGAGGCCCATCGAAAACGCCTCGAGGCACGTAAGATCGTCAAGACAAATGCAAAGAGAGCTTTGAGGGATTACGTCTCCTACCTGTCTCATTTTGACTACACTCCCGGACTACCATCAGAAATCACTGAAGAATTTGTGCGCAAAGTAAATCAAGCGGCAAATGGATTCAAGATACCTAGACCTCAGAATCATAGCAAAGCCCTTGATCTGGAAAGCAATGCCTCATTAAGTAACGGCCAGCTGTCTGATGCCCTTGTTCCTCATAGTGGTGTTCATACCAGCAGAAATCGCCCCCAATCTGGCGCTCGAAATACGGATCTACCCACTCTCCCACCACCAGTCGTCCATCAGATCTCAGCTTTGTTCTCAGCAACACCCCCAGCAGATTTACCGCCATATCCAGAGACTGCAACTGCACTTACAACCAAGCAGCAAATGCAAGCTTCACAGAATGAGGCTGCAAAGGCACTCCTCGCACAAACCGACTGCCACGAGGCTCTGACTTACCACCCGCTGCTCACCGATGCCCTTCACTCCCTGCTACTCTGCCACTGTCTTGTCCAAACCTCAGCCCGAGAGCTGCAGCGTCATGCACACATGGTAGCCAGGCTCGCCCGAGTCTGTGACGGCTATCCCATTTTCCAAGCAGCACGTTCGCCTAGTCGTGCGGACTGGATTGAGATTATCCGTCGTGGCGACAATTGGATCCAGCTCCAACAATCCTGGGAATCACTCTGCGCACCAGCTCCTTTACCAGGCCAGACGCCTCCGAACCAGCAGAAGGAAACTCCTGCTGAGAAGAAAGAGCGTCTTAAGCAGCAAGCTATCATGGAAGCTTTGGAAGATGATAGGGTTCATGATGAGGCTACCTTTCATGCTGCTGTTGCTGCGAGACAACGCAGACAGGAAGAAGAAGCTAGACGTGCGGAGGGGAGAGAGATGCCTAAGCGCTGGGCTCAGGAGGATGGGAAGGAATATCCTATTAGTACTGAACGAGCTCAAGCTATTGTGCGCTGGGTTAGAGAAGCCCCTGTTGGTGGTGAAGCTGGTGGGCCTAAAAAGAAGAAGAGAGGCACGAAGCCAGGAGCGAAGGGTAAAGCTAAGACAGGGCTTGAAGATTCAGTCTCTGATTTGAAGGTTGATGATGGGGAGGAATTTGAGCGTGTTGAGGAGGAAGTCGATTGATTATTGCAATCGATGTAGATTATTGAGTAACATGATGTACAGAAAGAAATGCTACCAAGTAGTACCAACCAAGGCGAGACGTTAACTTTGGGTGGTCCTCATATTTATTTCGCGCCTTTAGTGACGTCTACCCCTGCAAGTCCATCTCCAGTGCGGGGCGAGACGAAAGTTCAAGCAACCCACGCCGATTGGCTTTATTACGTACCAGGCGCTAGCATTTCAAAAGGCATATAAATACTTCTAGAATATCGAAGAGAACACTCTTCTCATCTATTTTGAAACAAATTTCATCCTTCCTAGGCTTTCAAACTTTCCCACTGCTTCACTTCCAAGCACTGTTTGAGCCAATTTCCAAGATGGGAAAGGTCAGGCCAGAAGATCCAGCGAAGCTGACGGACTTCAAGCTGTTGTCCTTTGATGTTTATTCCACGCTTGTTGATGAATATGGTGCGTTTCCTTTCCTTGATTTAATCTGAGCACTTCGTTATTCCATTCTTTGCTTGGAAGTTTTCAAGAGTTTCAAAGTGGCACGTTCGACAACCCAGTAAGCACAACCCAGGTGATATCCACTTACCCTCCCTCTCTTTTCTCTCTTCTCAACTCCCAATTCCTATACCTACTTGCTTCCCAGACCCCTTGTACCAAACCACCTAACACACCCCAGGCGGGATGTTCATAGGCCTCGCTCCCCTCCTCCGTCAGCTCCCAGTACCTAATCCCTACATTAACGACCGGACCTATACCCTTACGGAATTCCACAAATTTGAGCGCCACCTCCAAGAAACGCAACCCACGCTCCTTTACCGTGAACTCCTTGCCAAAGCTTACATCGAGTTTGCCGCCTTCCTGAAGCTGCCTGAACCACGTAAGGAAGAAGCCGATGCCTTCGGGGCTTCGATTGGGACTTGGCCTGCGCATCCAGATACCATCGCCGCTTTGTTGACGCTTAAGAAGCATTACAAACTCGTAATGCTCTCGAACATAGACAACGAGACCATCGCACGCACCCAAGCCGGCCCCTTATCAGGCGTGAAGTTCGATGCAGTGTATACCGCTGAAATGATTGGCTCATACAAACCCGATCTCAAGAATTTCGAGTATTTGCTGAAAAGGGTGAAGGACGAGTTTGGGGTTGAAAAGGGGGAAGTGCTGCATACAGCGCAGGCACTGCATCATGATATGATGCCTGCGAAGAGTATGGGGATGAGTGCTGCTTGGATTGATAGGGAGAGGGAAGATGAGATGTGTAAGAGGATGGAGGGGGAGGGGAAGGTGGCTTTTACGTGGAGGTTTGGGACATTGGGGGAGATGGCTGAGGCTGTGGAGGCAGCGTTTGCTGGGAAAGAATGATGTGACATGAGGCAATGAACGATCGGGGATATGATGACGGGATTTGTTGGACAGTGGTTCGTCACAAGTGAAAAAGTAGCGAACATCGTAGTGCTTCATGCATTCGTTACTACATAAGTTTTCATCCAAAGTCATGGCAACCAGTTTTGCTGCCCAAGAAGTCCTTGTAAGGTGCAACTCCAGCACACCAAGATTTATGCTTCGCAGCCGTGAGCCCCTTTATTTGCGCCGCCAACCGCCCACCCTAAGATTGTTGCTAAGCGCACCTGAAAACGAGTGTCGAATTTTGGCCAACCCTAACCCCATACGCGCCCCGCTAAACCAGGAGCTTCTATGACCTAAACAACGCCCAAATATCAAGTCGAAGGCTGGCGCAAATCATTCCGTCGGCCGCCAGAACCTGAATGCAACAAACAAAGTTAAAGCCGTAACGACTTGTATATGTTCAGGACTTGACGGGGTTTTCGTACTGCTGCGAGAGGTTCATGAAATTATCAATCTCCGTTAACCCATCCGTCTCGAGACTCTTCATGAGCTCTATCTGCTGCTCCTGGCTCAAGGACCCCGATCTCATTTCTGTGTCGTAACTTTCGTTCGCATACACGTGCGGTCCAAATGAATAGGGTGTAGGTTGCATGAAGTAAGTGGGGTCAGCGATGGCGGGGCTAGACATAGGTACGGGCATTGGTGGAGGGTGTTGCATATGAGACTGGGGTCCAGCTTGAGGGTTCCAGGAGTTGGGAAGTGTTTGGGGATGCGTGAAGTCGGGTGGGAAATAGCTGAAGCGACGGTCGGATTGCATGCTAGATGGGCTGACGAATATGGAGTTTGAACGGAAGGACGGTTGGGGTAGTTGTAAGCTGCTACTGTAGTCGAAGGCGGGGATTTGCTCTGGCATTTGATCAAAGACGTAGCCGAATTGGGGTGGAGAGTGGAAAGCCTTTTGGGAATGTGCAAGAGACCCTGTTGTTGCACTGGAGTGTTCGGATGCCGATGGCGAATTGGCGTCGGTCAGTGAGGATGGTGAGTTCGCGGATAGTGATGATGGAGGGTGGGAGCTGTCGTTCGTGTCGTAACTTCGTAAGCATGCTTTTGCGAGCTTGGAATATAGATGTGAAGCGGCCGCGGTTCCTGGCCATCGCTCTCTGCACTTAACAATGATATCGAGAGCTGTATCTATGTGTTCTTCAAGCTCTT
The DNA here is from genome assembly GCA_002803225.1 of Gamarada debralockiae. Lineage (NCBI taxonomy): Eukaryota > Fungi > Ascomycota > Leotiomycetes > Helotiales > Hyphodiscaceae > Gamarada > Gamarada debralockiae. The sequence goes on from NXFV01001729.1 coordinate 27,034, forward strand.
CCTTAGGATGTAACGAGCGGACTTCGGGGTATGATATCGTCCACAGTATGGTGTTTACTGCCATGAAAACGGTTAAAAGAAAGATCCAAGTGATATCTACCACTGCACTATCCACTTGTTTACTCTGCATCTTGATATTGTACGCAACCGCATCATAACACATGATAGCGGATCGAACTGAAGGCTTGGGAACTTGGGGTGACGGTCTAAAGAGGAACACAACCATTGTGTTATATCTGCCGATGAACCTATGTGAATCATTAGCTCATGTGTAAGTAAACAGCAAATTATCACACACCACTGTTTGCTCCAGCTGGGATTCTGAGGGCAAGCGTCAACCCAGTCTTTGAGCTTTTGCTCCATCTGAGTGTACCAGGGGTGGCTCTCGTCCTTTGGTTCGGGTCTCTTCTTTTGATACAAAACCCGTCTTATCTCTGCCTGCAGCAGTCTCATCCGAAAGAAATGTATAGCTACTGCCTTCTTTTCCGATGGAGGGCCTGGCAGTATACCATCGGCCGTAATATACTCATCATCAATTGGTTCAAAGAACCCAACATCGACGTGGTCTTGTCCTATGGCAAATGCGTTGGGCCGTCCCATGCTGTGAGCAAGACCAAATTCCATGGAAAGGACGATCCAAGAGAGTCGGCGTCGCATATCCAGTTGGAGTGGGTTGACCAGACCTAGAGAAACTCCTTGCGTGATAGTCTTTTCCTCTGTCAAACCAAGCTGTTGACACAACCTTGTCGCCAGACCCACAATATAGTAGATAGCGGTTCGTGTTGGTGTTAATAATGAGTATTGACCAATCAAAACCAGACACTGCAGCGTCCTGATATCCTTGGGACGAATTACATCCTCCATATACCCCATCGCCGCCAAATAGTAACTATCTGCAAGACCGGCATATTGAGGATCCAGCTTCTGCATGCTTATTGCAAGCACCATTCGAAGGATGAAGTTCTTGTAAGGGTCGGTACTTCCATCATAGACATCTTGAAGATCCTTGGCAAAAGTCGGCTCATGTAACGTGGGTAATAGGTACTGAGCTATATATGTATAAGCGATGTTAAGAGAAACAGATATTAAAGAAGAATGATGGGCAAAGGATTCAGGGGCTAAAGCTAACCTTTCTGATTGAAAACCTCAACCAACTTATCCGTGACCAGCCGAGTTGGTAAGTTCTGTGCTGCAACAGCGCTGATCATAGGATACGACTTCTTTCGATTTGTAGCTGCTTCTGGGGATTGCGCGGGAGTCCTGCGCTGGCGGACCTCCGGTACAAGTTCTCGAATCCTCTTGGAATCTGTGTATTTCTTGGCCTCTTCCATGACCAATCTTGTCATCGCAATACCACTTGAAGGGCCCAAGAACCGAGGGGTTTCATCATCTTCGTTCAGCCGGACAAGCCCTCCAGGCCTAACAATGTCTTCTGTGTTCTGAGGAAATCCTTCTTCTTCGGTATATTGGCTGAGCTCCGCTTCCAACGCCCGTACCTTGTCTTGAAGCCGTATCACATAAGTTCGAGATATCTTCTTCCCCTTTGTTGTGTCGAAGTATTCGCACTGGGCACCAGCCCGCTCGCAGGGCAGACATCGCGGAAGGTTGGGATCGCATCTTGTTTTTCTCTATTTCAACGGTCAGCACAAATTTGGGGTTCTGAGACGTAGAACACAGAGGTACACACCTGGCGACACCTGCAACATGCAGTCAAAGTGTGTGCGATCCTAGGTGAATGATCGTCGCTTTCATGACTGCTCTCCCAGCGTAAGGACTTGGCCTCTCGAGCCTTGTCAACAGAGCTCTGGGCTTGCCGGAACAAATCCGCGGCGTCCATCGGCACAGCTTATGTTTCTCTCACCGAGCGCGAATGTAAGGTTGATATGGCTCTTGAACTTGTTGCTTTCACCATCATCGAATGCTGCTTTTGGGAGGCTCTGAATCCCGCCGTGACCTTGTACCCCGGACTCTGGGGAAGGATGAGGCCACAAGATAGTGATTCGCGGGGACTTCGAGGCTTGTGTTGAACAAGAGATAGAGTTGCGCATCAACTAGACACGTCTTGAGGGTCTGGGTCTCGTCTATGGGTAATTTGTGTGATGTCGAGGATACACGTCTCTAACTCTTTGGTGAGTGGACTCGGAGAAAGAGACCCCGCAGCCGCGCTTTCAATTGGACGTCGTTTCACCAACTTCCAGAGGAAGACCTGAGTGAGCGAAGGACTCGATAGGGATTCGACTTGACTGGATTTCTTTCTTGCGCCCCCTTTCTTACGGGAATGGGGGATTTCATAGTCAGAAAATGCAGTCAAACATGAAACTGCTGCGAAAGGCAGAAGAAAAATGGCGGGTATTGGGCCCAAATAGGTATGTAGCCAACGTGCGAATGGGAGTGCCAACTGGTCCTGCAAATTGCCCAATGCAGCGTAGAAGGAGGCGCATCCCTGCTTATCTTAAAGTGCAGTATCGTATCACGGGATGCTGGCGTCTGTTGGCTCGTTTTACCCAAGCGCCTCTATGCGCCTCAGAGGCTCGAAATGCGGTGAACAAACAAACTACCCGAGGTTTGCATCTACCGGTACATGGGTGTCGTTTCCCCAACTACGGCCTGCATATTTCAACGGCAATACCGAGAATGATGAACTTTATCACACGGTTCCTAGAAATACGGTAGTTACCACGGTTCGTGTATTCGAGAGTTGCCAATTCGGGATCCGTTAAGGCCGCGAGTGGGGGATACAGAGCTGCGCTGCCTCGTCTGAAAAGGAACCCCTCCTGCTCCTTCTTGAGCCTTCGAAAAATCCAACCTCCTTAATCGTACCACATTTGTTATCTAGCCGAATCAGAAGATCGAAGTTCATGTTAAACGTCTAGGCTATTTTGGACACCCCCATCGGTGAGTTCGATGTCACACAATCAGCACGAATGTACCTTTGTTCTACGTCCAGCCTTGATTCCAAGTGGGAATGAGGCTCACCCACATTACATCGTTGGGCATTTCTTCCAATACCGTTGCCAGCGCAAGTGCTCAACGTCCTGAATAACGGACCCAGCCCCACGCCACATGTAACTTCTTCCACTAGAATATCTCTCCCGAAGCTGCGGAATAGGGTTATGAGACAACGTCGGAAAGGAAAACCAAGCCCTTGCTCCTCCCTTTCTTGTAGTATATCCTTACCAACTCAGCACTGTGCCATTATACGCTCCCATGAACTTGGCTAACATGATTTTAGCGTCGTTTGTCGGTGTAGATAGGAGTTCGAAATCTTACCTGTCTATATAAAATCGTCTAATCTTACTGCACTGAACGTGGAATCTTCGACATGCATCGATCTGGCCGAAGCGGCGCAGACACTCCGCTGTTGAGAGTCTCGAGGCCGGTTTCGGCATGTTCGAGATGTGAGTCTGACCCGAACATCTTGATCTCCTTCATCACCTGACTCTACCAATAGGCCGAGCCGCTAAAGTCAAGGTCCGAAATCTCCCCCCCTTTAACAGCTTTTGACTAATAGCCATAAGTGCGATGGCAAGCTACCAGCATGCACTGCCTGCGAGAAGTCAGGAAGGTCAAGTGGGTGCTCAAGTGCCAATGACCAATTTGCTAAGGGAAAGGAGAGAAGGTTTGCTATCAGCATCGCTCAACCGTAGTATCTCGCACTTACATTCCCCAGCTATGTCGCATCTCTTGAATCCCGCGTTGAGAAACTTGAGAGGAGGATTGCCTATGCGAGGTCTCGAAAGGCCTCTGTAGCTATGCATGATGCGGATGAGCCCACTGAGCCACCAGATCGCAAAGACTCTCTTGCAACGATACGTGCCGCCATTCATGGAAAGGCTGCCAGGCGACGCGAGGCCGCAGACGTCAATGAACTTGTGTCGGATTTTGGATTTCTGTGAGTCCTTTACAATGGTACTATATCTCCTTGCTAACATCGTTCAGTTCTGTCAATGCCACAACTCGCGATTTCGAGTCGAGTACGACTAACATGACCTTTGCTCGTCTCATTCTGGCAGCTGCCAATAATGATGCGATATCCATACCAAAGCCGTTTCAACTACCACCAAGAGCGTCGACAATGGCACTGGCTCAATACTATCTCGACAACGTTTACGCACTATTTCCGGTTTTCTCCGAAACCGCCCTCTTCAATGCCCTAGATGCCGTCTACCAAACCAATGGACGCCCTGTCACGGACTTTGAGTACTGGCTTCTGTATATGGTTTTCGCGGTTGCGTCTAGTGCGCAATCTCGAAGCAGTAGGGACGCATTTTATATCGATGGCATCAACTGGGTTGGCCGCGCATTACGCTATGCTGATAAGGTTCTCATGCCAGGTTACGTCTCTCAGATTCAAGCATTGGTTCTACTGGTTCAGTATTCCATGCTGGATCCAGCCCATTTCGATAGTTGGCAACTGATTGGATTTGCTTGCCGCGCTGTGGTAGATCTCGGATTTCACCAAGATCCGCCCAAAGAACAACAAACGGACAAGAAGACCCTAGAAATGCGACGCAGACTGTTCTATTGTGTCTATTCTCTCGATAGGTACTTTTACATTCGACAGCCCAACATGAGCTTACTAATTGGCTGCAGATCTATCAGCATGGTCCATGCGAGGGCTTTCTCCTTCACTGATGACTCTACAAGCGTGGCTTACCCCTCTGTGCCAACCACTGTTACCCCAGGCACCACTGGCAATGCTCTGACAGGACCTCAATCTCTAGAGACAGCTCTACTTCTATTCCAATTACGATATGCACAGTCATGTTGGTATCAGGAATTGTTCCAATCAAGTCGCGATCCTCTACAACATGCATCGACGTACATCTGGCAAGTGTGTCAGGAGATGCGTGAATGGTCGGAGTCTTTTCCGGACACCTTACCTCTCGCCTTCAAGGATTTCTTCGACCTCGAACTTCTCTACAGCTACGTCTACTGTCTTGCTCCATCCTGCCGAGTTCTAGCCGTATCCGATTATGGCAAGACCCTGATCTTCGAATACAGCATTGCTTACATGCAGAAAATATTTCCCATTAGTAGAGATCCTATCAATACCGCCTTCTACACCTATCACGACGCACTTCGAGTATATTTCGTTGGCAGCCAATTCCTCGCAGTCCTCACCGAGTCTCAAGACAAGATTCTGAATGGAATTTTGCCGTACACGCCAATTATTCCCGGCTCCCCGCCACCTCCCCCCTTGCCCAGCAACACGGGTGCTGATAATGTTGATCGAAGTATCAATTGCATCACCCACATCAAGGAGACGTTGAAGACTTTTGGCCATCGTTGGGACGATTCGCAAGCTCTTCAATCGAGTTTCGAGGGTCAAGCCGAATCTATCCTTACTATGTTGCATCGAAGGAAGCATCATGTTGATGATATTTCTCGCAGTAGTCATAGCCCGGGTTTCGTACCTCAGCCTCAGCCTGTCTATGATCATATGGGGAACTTGATCGTGGATGATTGGACGAATATGGGTACGATATTTGCGGGCACGGGTACAATGCCAGGAGGGCAAGGAGGACCGGCACATGGTTTGTAGTTACAGATATCCAACGAACTTTCAATTTCTACTCGAGTTAAATACTTGTAGGATTTCCTGAATGACGGGTGATGTGTATCAGGGACTGAACCAATGCCCGAGCCACGATTCGACGCGGTCATTAAAGGACACTGCCGTAATTGAAGGAGCATCTCCCTTTCTTTCTTCCCTCCCTGCTGCTTTGGTTAACCACAGCGCTGGTCCGAGCAACTGCAGCTTCAGTAGTAAGCACAATCCACCCCTTTTACTCCTTTTGAGGTCGGTCTGAACAATCGTAATTTGGACTTTAGACGTTGCAACCATCATCTCCCCCCCCCCCCCCCCCCCCCCCCCCCCC